>JASANF010008040.1:0-13037 GCA_030248245.1 Trissonchulus sp. WLG1_4 | reverse complement strand
GTCCTGGTTGGGGCCTACGGAAGCCATATTTTTTTACCCCCCATTTTTGGTCGATTTGTGGGGAAAAAAATACGGATACTTTTTGCCTTCATGTTGTGTTTTTAAACCAAAACAACTTCATTTGCTTAAAAAAGTAAGCACAGGAAGGTGCGACGGCCTCCAAGTGTACTACGACCACCACAGGAAAAAAAGTGAGTACAAAATTTATACAAAATTTATACAAAAAAGTTTTGTATAAATTTTGTATAATTTTTGTATAAATTTTGTATAAATTTTGTACTTTTTTTGTGCAATTTTTGTCAAATTTTGTACTTTTTGGTTTTTTCATTTTTTTGCCCTACAAGCAGTTTTTTCGATTTTTTGGCCATTTACGTCTGAAATAGACATTGTTTTGACAAATACACTTAGTTTTTATTTCTCTGAAAAAATTTTTTTTCGACTTTTGTACATATTTTGTACAAATTTTGTACAAATTTTGTATAAATTTTGTACACTTTTTGTATAAATTTTGTACATTTTTTGTGTAATTTTTGTAGAAATTTTGTACATTTTTTGTACTTTTTAAAAAAATTTGTTTCCTGCAGTTTTTTTCCTTCTTTTGACCATTTCCGTCTGAAATAGACATTGTTTTGACAAGTACGCTTATTTTTTTTATTTTTTTGAATAAAATTTTGTTTCGACTTTTGTACATATTTTGTACAAATTTTGTATAAATTTTGTATATTTTTTGTATATTTTTTGTACATTTTTTGTACTTTGTGAATTTTTGCACTATTGCAACTGTTGCACTAATAAAATGGATGCTAACTACTTACGTTTCTGAGTAATACGCCTCGAAACCTCCGGGGAGAAAAACCCTATGCGGGGAAAAAACCTCTCACTTTTTCCGGTTTTTCAATTAGCAGTGAGTATAAACTCAATTTCATCGTGTTATTCTACAACTGTCAGGCTGCAGTATGGACGAAAAAAACCGTTTCTCCGACACCCATGTGACTCACAATATATATATAATTCTTTAAAAATCGACCCTTTTTGGCAGAACTGACTTCTGCACAAATATGCATTTTTTAGTTTTTAAAAGCATTAAAAACAGATTTTTGCGCTTATTACGTTAGAAACAGTGGACAAACACCGCCCGCGTCTACCATTCTTGGACTTTAGTGGTACGCAGCAGCTAAAGCCTAAATATTGCAAAAAAATACCAAATTTTGGTGAAACATTACCAAAACAGGTTTCGCAAGGGGTGTCGGGGTATGGGCTAAAACGACGTTTTGCGGCCAAATAAACGGATTCAACGAAGTATACGCATGTTTTTAGCCCAAATGATTTAATTTTTGAAGCAACAATGGGTGAGTTTAGCAAAAAATTGTCACCAAAAAATAGGATTTTTTCCCCGCGATAGGGTATTTTCCCGCACAAACTTTCAACGGTCACAGGTCAATCACAACGTTTTTTACTGTTTTTGAGCTTTAGAAGTATAGAGGAAAGGTAACTCTCTTGAAAAATGCAAACGGCGTTCGCCAAAAAAGTGATTTTGTGAAAAATTATGACAAGTCAAAAATTTGGAAAATTTTGTCACTTTGAAATTTTTCAACGTGCGAAATTTTGATAGGTCATAAAAAATGCTGCAGGCCTCCGAACTGCACAAAAATTGGTGTGGTAAGTCAGTTTGGGATGCGCTTTTCACTTACATACTCAAAATGGGCCTATGTCTAAAGGTTCGGCCAGGAAGCAGGGTTTTTTTTCGTTTTCGAAAGTGTGCAAAATTTGTGCAAAATACTTTTTGACTGTGCATTTTACTTTTGTAGTGTGCAAACTTTTAATACCAAATTTTAGCCAAATAAGCCTGAAATATGGTTAAAAAATTGCACAAGCACAAAGTCAGCATAGCGCAATTTCACAATTTGACTGTGCCTTTTACACATCTCTTTATTACCAACGTGGTTGTGAACTTGCGGCAACCAGGACATAGAAATTTGCATGTATGGGAGGTTTTTCGCATTTGTTTTGCGACATAAAAATATAGTCAGAGGAGGTAAAAAAATACGATCGAAAACATGGGGTAAAAAAAATAGACCCCCCTCCAAGAAAAACCCCAATAGGTATATGCCTGTTGAATACATACAAAGGAAGCACTACTAGTTACTACTGCTACATTACTTAAACATATTATACCTAGTAATAATCTGTGTTCAGCTTACAGTATGAAGCTGTCAAAATCATGCACCCAAAACATTGCTCATTTTACAAGGGTCAACAAAACTTTGACGAGCTTCTCTTGTCACGGGGTGTAGCTGTTTTCCGACACCAGCTGCGCATATGGCATAGTCAACTACCCTTCTTTCAAAATGTAAATGGTTCTTCTCTATTGGTACTGGTTGGCGCGTACGGGAGCCATATTTTTTTACCCCCCATTTTTGGTCGACTTGTGGGGAAAAAAATACGGGTACTTTTTGCCTTTATGTCGTGTTTTCAAACCAAAACAACTTTCTTTGCGGAAAAAAGTAAGGACAGGAAAGTCCTACGGCTGCCAAGTGTACTACGACCACCGACTGCTAGCAGAGCGGTTCGAGCTACACAAGGGAACTGGTTCAACGACGGCCACCTCAACGCGGCGAACTGGTGGATCTTCAACGCAAAGCGAAGAAGATGCGAATTGGTCATCAACCCCCTTGTCTCCCATACAAAGTAGGTGGCCTATGTATATCGGCCGTCAGAAAGGACAGTCATGCACACAGATGGGTTTTTGGGAGCCGGGCCTGGTAGACCAGCGTACTGGGCCTGGCTTCTCTTACTAGCTGGAGACATCGAACGCAACCCTGGGCCACCACCAACCACACCCAAGTACCACTGCCTCGTGTGTAAACGAGAAGTCGCGTACAGGGGGTACTCAATAGGGTGCTCTATGTGTGGACAATGGCTGCATCGTCAATGCGCAACTTGACAGTACAGGAAATCCTGACCATCGACAAAAATAAAACCCGATGGCTATGCCCAAACTGCGGAAGAGCGCCCAGGCACGCTCACAATCCCAACGTCCCGCACAGCAGGGGGCGCCACTCCGAAAACAAGGACAAACTCAAGATACGACAGTGGAACTGCGGTGGTAACATCTGTAGCATTGCAGTCAGATTTGAACCGGCTTTATGAATGGTCCGTACTATGGCAGCTTTCGTTGTCCATACCAAAGTGTTCTGTTTTTGTAATAGGAACATCCATAAAGCCACCAGTGTACGAAATAGATCAGCAAATATTACCCGTCAAATCCTATATAGTTGATCTTGGTTTCGTTCTCTCGAGTGACTGCAAATTTTCGGAGCACTGTCGTGTTCTTTTCAAAAAAGCTATGCAAAGAAGTGCCCACATTTTTCGATGTTTTCAAACTAGAGATACCGCTTTTTTAGTCAAAATGTATGTTACTTTTGTAAGGACACTGCTAGAAAATGGTTCTGCTCTTTGGTCACCTGGTCTTCTAAAAGATATAGACTTGATTGAACGCGTACAGCGATTATATACTAAACGTATTCCTGCTTTGCGTCATATGTCCTACTTAGAGCGTCTGCATTTTCTCGATATTACGAGTTTGGAGCATAGACGACTAATTTGTGACCTTAAGCTAGTTTACAGCATTTTATATGAGCTTATAGACATCCCCATGGATTCTCTTTGATGGTTTTATTCTCCTTCCAGCGGGACCAGGTCCCATAGTCTTAAGTTGACCACACACATACCCAAAACCGAACCGAAACTATAAAGCACCTTTTTGCTTATCGTGTTATCAAAATCTGGAACAGTCTGCCGGAGCATATCGTAACAGCCCCAAATATGCATCGTTTCACTTTGTTACTGAGCGATTTCGATTTTCAAAATTACTTGAAGGGGCGGGGGGTTAGGTGACCTACTTTAGGTCCTCTCTAGTCCTATTTCCTTGCTTTGAGTTTTGTTCTGTTATTTTCTAATGTTTGCTTATGTTTGTTTGACTTTTGTTATTCCTGTTAACCAAAATTTTCTTTTGCGTGTTGCTTCTTTTTGGAAATAAACTTTTTGTTTGTTTGTTTGTTTGTATAACGTCAAAGCTGACTGAACTTAAAAAACACCTAGGAGAAAAGTGTGTGGATATTGCGCTGATCCAAGAAACACAACTCCGCCCCGCTCAACAACTGAAAATACCAGGATATACAATCATCAGATCGGACCGAAAGCAAGGACGAACAGCCGCTAATACTGTGGGGGTGGCGTCCTTACCCTGATAAAGGACAGCATCCCGTTCTCAAGCTTCAAGGACAGAATGACAGCCCCACAGGACAAAACCACAGATATAGTGGGCTGTAAAATACACCTACCGCACCAAGACCTGACAGTGGTCAATGTATTATATACCACCGATTCGCAACTTGCCCAATGATCAACGACTACAGCTATTCGACCCGCAACATCTACCGGCACCCAAGAACACCATCATCGGTGGGGATGTTAATGGCCATTCACCTCTGGGGGATGTGGGAAGACCCACAGATGGAATAGGCCTCCTACTAGAAGACTGGTTGGTGGATACTGGATTTATAGTTGCGAACACCGGAGGAAAAACCAGACTGGATCACCACTCCAGAAGCCAAACGACACCAGATATAACAGTTCACCATCCCAGCCTGTCGGGTCAAATCACTTGGTCAATTGGTGATGACCTAGGCTCTGATCACTTGCCGATTTGCATTACACTGTCAGGCAAAGCAAACCAAGGTCTGCAATGTACCCGCCCAAGATGGTCCTACAAAAAAGCAGATTGGCATAAATTCAGAACTGAAATCAACGAACAGCTCCAACCCTGGCTCGCCCAACCACCA
Organism: Trissonchulus sp. WLG1_4; assembly: GCA_030248245.1. Classification (NCBI taxonomy): domain Eukaryota; kingdom Metazoa; phylum Nematoda; class Enoplea; order Enoplida; family Ironidae; genus Trissonchulus; species Trissonchulus sp. WLG1_4. The sequence continues at coordinate 8,193 of JASANF010008040.1, read as the reverse complement.
CTATCAGTCCACCAAGCGTCCAAGTCCTTCACAGATTTAGTCATGCATGCCGCCGAGCGCGCCATCCCAAAAGGAAGACGCAGAAAACCAAAACAGTGGTGGGACGAGGAAGTCGAAACTGCTGTGAGAAATAGGAAGATGGCGAGAAGAACTGCACATATTGACGACCAGCACTGCAATGCCTACAAGGAAGCCACACGACTCGCGCGACGACTAATAAAAGACAAAAAGGCACAGAACTGGAAGAACTTTGCTAGTAGCCTAGACGCAAGAAGTGATCCCAAAAAAGTCTGGCAAGTTATCTATTGCCTAGACGACAAAGGGACCAAGTCACAAGCCAATGAAGCCATAAAAACTACCTCCGGTAAGCTGCTTACGACCAACAAAGAGAAAGCGAAAGGTCACAGAATACAAGACAACCAACCATCTAAAGTACAACAGAACGGACCGAGTGCTGAACAGGGCAATGAAGAAAAATCTGAAAGAACCGTGCACTAGTCCACAAAATAACAGTATACGTGCAAAATTCACGCTGGGTAAATTGCGAATAGCCATAAACCAACTGAAGAACAATAAAGCACCAGGCGCAGATCTGATCACCAACGAAATGCTCAAACAGCTACCAGTCAGCGGTTCGGAAGCTTTAATCCACATATGTAGCTAATGTTTCGTGGCAGACCGGGGATATCCCAAATGCATGGAGAAAGGCGGAAATAATTCCTATCCCCAAGAAAGGAAAACCATTAGACCAAGCAGCGTCGTATAGGCCTATAAGCCTCACCAGTTCACTGGCCAAACTAGTAGAGCGGATGGTGAAAAACAGGCTAGAAGAAAACCAGAAAATAAGCCCAGCACAAGCGGGTTTCAGAAAGCTCCGGTCGACCGAAGATCAAGTAATGCGAGTTATCCAGTCTGTGTCAGATGGCCTCCAAGCCAAGCCCGGCAAGAGAACGGTACTCCCCTTAATAGATTTTTCCAGAGCATTCGACAAGGTCTGGAGAACTAAGCTGGTTCAGAAAATGTTCCACCTGGTCCTACCGAAATGTGTCATCAGATGGATCAAACAATTTCTATCAGACCGCAGAGCCCGAGTAGTACTGAACAACGACAGCAGCAAGTATAAGAAATTCACCGCTGGCGTCCCACAGGGGACAGTACTATCCCCACTGCTTTTCCTACTTTTCATAAATGACCTCGCTGACCAAATGCACGGCCTAGTTAATGTATCACTTTTTGCAGACGATTTGGCTATGTGGACCAGCGATCCAAACCTAGAAATAGCCAGAGCCAGACTGCAAACTGCCATAGATAACTTATCTCACTGGGCCGATGAGAACAAAATGGAAATAAGTGTCGAAAAGTCAGAGGTCACCTTTTTCTCCAAAAGCACGCACGAGGCTAAGTATACCCCTCGGCTACAGTTGAACGGGAACTACATGCCATTCAACCCAACGCCGGTTTTCCTCGGCATCAAGCTAGACCGGACACTGTCTTTCGGGCCACATACGGAAAACCTAACAGCCAAATTGAAGAAAAGACTTAACACGATCAGAGCCCTAACGGGGGCCAAGTGGGGATGCTAACGTGAAGATGTCCGCATGCTATACCTAGCCTACATCCGCTCCGTCGTCGAATACTGCGGTGGAGCCTGGCTTCCAACAGCATCAGCCAGCCACGTGAAGAAACTTGAAACAAATCAAAACGCTGCCGCCAGAGCGATCAATGGGTGTACGAAAACGACACCTATTCCGTGCCTGCTCGCCGAAGCCGACCTACTGCCAATCCAAGCTAGAGGGACCTAGCTGTGCGCTATCGCGTACAAAAAAGCCATGCGCCTTCCAGACACCAATCCAAGAAAAGCAAGCGCAGAAGCACATGCTACACAACGGCTAAAGTCCCTCCGCTCATGGCGGGAAACGGCCAGCCAAACAGTGCACGAAGCAGGACTGCAACACCCACGTCGAGAGAATATACCACTACTTCCGCAAAACCCACCGTGGGCCAATCCAGCTAAAACTGACTTCAACGATAGTCTTATCCGAGCTGTAAAAAGAACGGACACCGCCGACCACAAAAAGCGGAAAGCAGAAGAAAGTCTAAGTGCCCTACCAGCTCTTGATATAGAAATCTGGACCGATGGCTCTGCAGAAGGATCGACGACCAACGGCGGGTGCGGGGTGCTCATTCACGACTCTGCACTGAATGTAACACACGAGATATCGCTACCGGCTGGCGGCTTTTGTTCAAGTTATCGTGCAGAGCTCTATGCAATTGCAGCAGCACTGAACTTTGTCACTGAAGAATCGGGATGGATCGAGCAACATATGACTGTTAGGATCTGCACCGATTCCAAATCCGCAGTACAAAAACTCAAGGCAGGCCCCAACGACCAACGAGACCAACTGGGCTCAGAAATCTGGCATAGCCTACACCACCCAAGCCTAGCCAACTGCCACATAATATTCCAGTGGATCCCGTCACACTGTGGGATCGAGCGGAACGAATTAGTGGATAAGCTGGCGAAAACCGGATCACGCATGGACCAGTCCGAAGCCCCCCTGGACCAGCAAACCGCCAAAGCTAAAGCTGTAATCAACAGACATATCTCCCAAGAATGGAAACATGAAATGACAAGCTTAGCGGGTGGTATACTTGGACTCAGGGTCAAGCGAAACGAAGAATTGCGACTGTCAAGACTGGAACGGAAGACACTTGCGCAGCTACGAAGCCACGGCCACTGCAGCTTTCTTGGGCACTACCGACACCGATTCAATCTGAACGAACAGTCACCGATGTGCCCAAGATGCGATGAACAACCAGAAACAGCTGAACATGTGGTCCTACACTGCCCCGCATATGGTCGCCAAAGGGCGTTACTCCTTGGCGACTAAGACATGACTGTCCTTTCTGACGACCCAGTCCGGGCCATGTCTTTCCTGCGCGAGATCGGCTTCTTTCGCAGAGGCCGACGGATAAGATGCCAGAAGCATCGACCGCCAGAAAGCGAAGAAGAAGAAGAGCTGCACAAGGGTGTTCAAATGATGAGCCCAGCTACATAAATACACATACAGACGCACAGATGCCTAAGTTGCGAAGCTGATGATAATATTGGTTATTCACTCTTTAAAATACATAATCTGGGTACAATTTGTGGTACAACACGATTTGAATATTGACAGCAATGAAGGAAATTTTAACTAATTTAGGACTATAATTAAGTATGCAAAATCTATCAAGCAGGGCGTCGCCACCAATTTCGGCGTCCGCGGTACAAATCTTTACGTCAAATGATTCAGTTTACTGCAAAGAAATAATACATTTTGAAAAAACAAAAAAAAGAAGACGGAAAAAAATTTTGAAAAAAAATTCAAAAAAGAATGTAGTGTAAGAAGTAGTCATGGTGTTATTGTGGCTTCAATTTCAGTGGCCTTTTCTTTTATGTGCGAGTTTAATCATTAAATCATTAAATTTTTTTTGTGGTTTTAGTTGCCATTTTAGCAACATTTAAGCAGCTTGATGCCTGTAGTATCAGTGAAAAAGGACCCAAATAATTTTTTGAAAAAGTACAAAATTTATACAAAATTTGTACAAAATTTATGCAAAATAAGTACAAAATTTATGCAAAATAAGTACAAATTTTGTGCAAAAAATGCACAAATTTTATACAAAAGTAAAGAAATTTTTTTGTGGTTTTAATTACCATTTTAGAGACATTTAGGCAGCCTAATGCCCGTAGTATCAGTGAAAAAGGTTCCGAAAAATTTTTTAAAAAAGTACAAAATTTATACAAAAATTCAGAAATTTTTTGGTGGTTTTAGTTGCCATTTTAGGGACATTTGGGCAGCCTGATGCCTGTAGTATCAGTAAAAACTTCCCAAAAAATTTTTGAAAAAGTACAAAGTTTGTACAAAAAAATGTACAAAAATCATACAAAAATGTTTGAACAGGAAGTACAAAATTTGCACAAAATTTGTACAAAATTTATACAAACTTGCACTCTGAGTACAAAAATTATACAAAGTTTATACAAAATTTGTACAAAATTTATACAAAAAAGTACAAAATTTATACAAAATTTATACAAACTTGCCAAGGTAGAAATACAAAATTTATACAAAAATTATACAAAATTTATACAACATTTTTTGTACATTTTTTGTATAATTTTTGTACTTTTTTGTATAAATTTTGCACTCATTTTTTTTCCTGTGCACCGACTGCTAACAGAGCGGTTCCAGCTACACTAGGGTGTTGAAATTACGAGCTCAGCTACATAAATACACAAACAGACGCACAGATGCCTAAGTTGCGAAGCTGATGATAATATTGGTTATTCACTCTTTAAAATACATAATCTGGGTACAATTTGTGGTACAACACGATTTGAATATTGACAGCAATGAAGGAAATTTTAACTAATTCAGGACTATAATTAAGTATGCAAAAACTATCAAGCAGGGCGTCGCCACCAATTTCGGCGTCCGCGGTACAAATCTTTAAGTCAAATGATTCAGTTTACTGCAAAGAAATAATACATTTTAAAAAAACAAAAAAAAACGGAAAAAATTTTGAAAAAAATTCAAAAAAGAATGTAGTGTAAGAAGTAGTCATGGTGTTATTGTGGCTTCAATTTCAGTGGCCTTTTCTTTTATGTGCGAGTTTAATTAAAAAATTGAATAAGCCTGAGTTGAGTTTCATAACTGTAGAACTGTATATACATGCATAGGCTCTAATGTCTTTTGTAGGGCAGTTTGAGCTCTCTGCCTTAAGGGGCCTACGAGGCCGCGCCAAGGGGCCCTCAGGCCCAACTGCCCACTTAACCTAGCTACTAGACTACGCGGTCCGCATGAGCGCACACAATAAGCACATTAGAGACAACACTCCAAGAAAAAAAAAGACTCGAGTCACCAAAGCCGCCATAAAGCTTTATTAAAGAAAACAGGTAACCCAACGGTAACAATACGAAAGAAACATACAGCGCAGCAGAACAGCCTACCGCCTGCGAGACGCACACACCAACCAACTAACCGATCTCCCCCGACTGTCTACCCAGCCCAGACTTTGTCTAATCATATGCAAATGAGGTCAGCTGATACGCAGCCGCGTATGCAAATGAGCTGAAGCCAGCGGTACACACACAATAGGGGAATTACTTTCACTAAAGTCTATTCACGTGGCGGGGATAAGTAACAGCAAAAACCCCCCGCTACACTCGCCCGGCCCCAAATTGAGGCTCGTCCCGAGCCGGGGCCTCGGCAAGGCCAAGAGTTAGTGCTACTTCTCATCACCACGCAAGTCTCTCTAAACATACCCCCCAGGCAGTTACTGGGTGAAAATCTAGCTTCACACACGAGGCTGCTATCAGCAAGACCGTCTCTAACAAAAACTTCCAAGAGTTAATGGCGGCACATAGGTCCCAAAAGCAACTAATAACCCGCATGTGAAATCCAAATAACAAAACAAAACTAGCAGACGCCACCAGGGGCAAAATGGTAAAAGAAAACTGTATGTAGACACAACAACAAATCAAATACTTCAAAATCACTAACACTGATCACATTAGCTAGTCAAACACCATCGATCGACTTACGTATATACACACGATACTCAAATTATGAACTTACACAAAAACTAAACAGTTCGAATACACGATTAACAAAAATACAACAAGGTAAAGTATTTCAAATCAACGCAGATAACACGAACGCGACAAATTCACATTTACAGTTCACACAAACATACGGTAAAGTATCAGTTCATTGGAAATAAGGAGTAATTCTTTCTCGTGGAAAAGTATCAGTTCATTGGAAGCAAGGATTAGTCCGTTCGCGTGACGTTAACAGGTCCCGTTTTCACTGGCATTGGGGAGGTGGACGTCCATGGGTGTCGGTAGCCAAAAGCCGTCGACGGAGGAACTCTAGCATGGCTCCGCAGAGGTTTGCACCGCGCCACCCGCACCGACGGACTTCTCTATTCCCCCGGGGACCCATTTTCAGTGGCGTATCACCAGTTAGGCAGCCAGCCCCCCTAAGCGAGGCAAAGACGACGCCTCGTATTGGGATAGCAGCGCCCCCTAGGGCGAGCGGTGGTTGGCCCGTGAACGGTTCTCTCGTGACGTCCCCTTTTCGAGCTATCCGCCTGTACAGGGCCTCGCTTAACAACGAAATGTTGGCGCCCGTATCGAGAAAAGCGGTCGTTAGCACTCCATCAAGATGGCACTGAATCACCACCTGGCTGGGGTAGGCCAGTGGGTCGAGGTCCTTCAGCGGACTAGATGTTGGACACTCGTACCGTTTCGCCTCGACGTCGCCACCGCTATCCGATAAAGCGTGGGGCGTATCAGCTACAGCTTTCGGCAGTCGGCTCAAATTTCTGCCCGACGGAAGGGGTCGAGCGACCGAAACGGACATCTGCAAAGCCGACGCAGTCATCTTCGCGGATTGAGCAACCACGTTAATGGCGCTGTCTGCTTTCGTTCTCGGCTTTGGCCCCCGTCGCGGCAACGTTGCGGACGTGTCGGCCACCAGTGATCCCGCGTCTCGGTCACTAGTTTCTGCATTAGCGGTCTGGAGCTCATCTGAGTCATAATCAACCCCGTTCGCGCTACTTGACTCTCGGGCTAGCCGAGCTTTACGCTGCCGGCAGTCCCGTGCGATGTGACCCGTCCTGTTGCACTCGTAACAGCGCATGTCTCTTCGGCCTCCCACGGCCGTTGATCTGGTACCGTCAGTCGTGGGGGCACTACTCTGACCCCGGCCCTCCGTAGTTGGCTTTCGATGCGCGGATCCGGACGAAGTTAACCCACGAATACGGGCAGTGAGTTCCGCCACTTGCGACTTAGTTGTGGCCTGGTCCTCCGCCAACTTTTTCAAAACATCCTGGGTATCAGCGAGTCTACGCGCTAGGTCCATCTGAGGGACCTTCGCCAGGGACGCTCCATCTGAGGCCGCGTAGATTAAGGGCGTTTTCGACGGAGTTGTCCGCTTTCGCTTGGCGGACTCCTCCGTTTCCGACTCAACCGGGCCGCCCAAATACTGCTCGGCCTGCTTGGCATGGGCCAGCAGGGTTTCGAAATCGCCGCTTTGAACCCCAATCAGAGCGCGTCTGATGTCGTCTCGCAACCCCCGGCGTAGTCTACCCGCCAAAATGGGGTTAATCGCTTCCTCGGTTAGATCGTGGAATGCGCTTCGGGCTCGCCGCATCAACTCCAGACCATACTCCGCGACCCTCTGATCTGGGCCTTGCGTGTAGGCCTGAAAGTCTGAACGCAGCTCGTCCGGGACGCGTGCCACCCTGCCAAAGATCTCGCAGAGCATTTTCTTGGCACTGGACCAGGTCCGAATGCGTTCCGATGCAATCCGCCCATATTGATCTTGAGGCCTGGCCAGACAAATAACCTTCCAGGGATTCTAGACTGTCCTTGTCGCTCCACCCCGCACGGTGGCTAATACGCTCGTAGTTCCGTCGCCAAATGCGGACATCCATATGCTTCCGCTGGGTTAAAGCGCGGAACATTCTGCAAACTGCCCTGGCCCTTATCGGATTGATTTCGCATCAGCACTTGCAACGCGCTGGCCAACTCCAGCGTCGGGTCCCTCTCACCCAGTCGGTGTAGGGTTCTTTTCTCGGGGCCCGAGCGACTAGGCGTTCGCATAGCGCCTCGGGCCGTGGTGCGACTGTAATCAGGCACCGCGCCATCAAAATTTGCTGTCGGGTCGGCGGCCATCCGTTCCGAAGGCATCTGCTGGCCCTGACGCCCCCAACCATCCTAGACCAGACACGTCTCTGTCTAGGGTAGCGTGTGGGAGTGGCCAACTCGCCTCCCGCATGCCGCCTACCTTGGGGTACTGCACTCGCGCTCGGTCGCACGTGGTACCCAGCCGAAGCCAAATCCCCTTGCATGGGGGGCTCCGGAGTTACCGCTGAACGCGGCCTCTACGTCGAGCGACGGAACAGACCTACTGCGCGAAAGTGAACGGCCTGTCCGTTCACAAGGCAGCATCGCGACAAAAGGCCGGTGCATTCCCGACACGGCCTCTAAGGCGTTCTGCGACTGCGGCTCGCCAAGGCCAGCAGCCTGCCTGGCATTTTGCAGACCACGCCGCTGGGGAGAACAACGCCCACGGCGGCGAACTAGGCAGCGGCAACCCCAAGGCTTGTCGCCGACTTCGGGTCAAAACCATTGACGGCCGA
>JASANF010008039.1:0-45818 GCA_030248245.1 Trissonchulus sp. WLG1_4 | reverse complement strand
ACACTTGTACGCACGCTGGAGCATGCAGAAGAACTTGTACAGCTCATTTATAGCATAGGAGATAGGATGCAACGGCCAAGGAGTTATATGTATAACCACAAACCACAAAGGTAGCAACTCAGGGAATATGCAAGGCATTTTCATGTAACCGATGCAAACTTACTCTAGAAGACGTGCAAAACACACTCCGCACTTGGCCACTTTAACGTTAATACTGCTATAGTATTCCAACGTCAAAACTAAAGACCTGTTGGGCACTGGCTCAACAGGAAAAAATGATGGACCCGCAGACAAAAAGAAACACGGGATTTCATTACAAAATTAACAATTTGCAAGCATCAAGACTCAAGAGTACGGCGAGTAGTCACAAAAATCACGCCACCTGTTGTTCTGCTCAGGGTTCGGCAATTTTTGGTCAGTCTTTAGTCGTGTCGGGTCTGATATAATAGACCCGCATCTCTGGACGTTATTATTATTGAAATCGTTTTGTAATAGCTCGTCATTTTCAGCCCACAAATTCAAGTTTCATTAAACCTGTAGACGGCCAATCAGAAGCGAGCTCCTCTTCTGATTGGCCAGACGCCTGTGCGCGTGCTCCAAGCAGCAGTAACGTAACAATAGCAACCAAACACCGAAGTAGTGATGTGAGCGGAAACTAAAACTGAAACTGAAACTAGTTTCAGCTTGTACATGTTTCAGTTTCAGCGCCTGAAACTTAAACTGAAACTGAAACTAAATCCATCCTGCAGCTGAAACCTCAGCTGAAACTGAAACTATTCTAAAGCTGAAACTGAAACTTAAACTGAAACCAAGAGTACATAATAGCGTCTCACTCTATATAGAAGAAGAGTGAGACACTCTCCAGCCTGCCTGTGTTATAGCACAGGCAGATGCGCTGGTCGTTTTCAAGCTACATGTTGACATTCTATGCAACATGTGACTGGCCAATCAGCGCGTAGATTCCCTGCGTAACACACTTTAGTATATAATCGCTGATGCGTTGATAAGCATTAAGATAGAGTTAAAAGCTTAATAACTCATTATTTATTCATAGTCTGCTTGCAAAAACATTAAAAAAGGTTTGCAAATACCTCTAGGGATATTTTGGCAAACTTTCAGCGAAATTGATTGAGAAACTTTTGAGATATAAACTTTTCTGAATTTCTTCAAAGTTTCTCAATCAATTTCGCTGAAAGTTTGCCAAAATATCCCCAAAGGTATTTGCAAGCCTTTTTTAATGTTTTTACAAGCAGACTATGAATAAATAATGATTTATTAGCCTTTATCCCTATCCCGTTTTATGATTGGAGCACGTGCACAGGCGTCGGCCAATCAGAGAATAGAAGCTCGCTTCTGATTGGCCAGTCACATGTTGCATAGAATGTCAACATGTAGCCTGAAAACGACCAGCGCATCTGCCTGTGCTATAACACAGGCAGGCTGGAGAGTGTCTCACTCTTCTTCTATATAGAGTGAGACGCTATTATGTACTCTTGCTGAAACTAAAATCTGTCCAGAGCTGAAACAGCAGCTGAAACTGAAATGCCGTTGGAGCTGAAACTGAAACTTAAACTGAAACTGAAATTACGCAGAAGCCGAAACTGAAACTGAAACATAGTTTCAGTTTCAGGTCAACTGAGTTTCCGCCAATGCTGCTTTCAATGTGTGTGTGGGTACGTGTATACACAAGCTGAAACTGAAACTGTAGTTTCAGTTTCAGCCTCAGGCAGTTTCAGTTTCAGCATCCCCTGCGCACAAATTATTGATTTTCTGTTATACACTAAGCAAGAGTATATAATAGTGTCTTACTCTATGTCTATAGTCTGGGATCTTCATATAAGTTGATCGCCGCTGTCACACTGAACTGTATGAACGTGAGATAAAAAGTCGTGCATTCCTTAATTCGTTCTACAGTTAACGTGTAACTGTGTAAGGTCCGAGAGTTCGCGCTATCTTATCATGTATCTTATCTTATGTACATGGTTCATTAATGTAAGCTTGGGGCTTCACAAGGCAACGTCGACGACCGTATACGCTACGTAGAAAACTGTGACGAAAACAAAATATAGCAAAACTGAAACTGAAACTGAAACTAAATGCTTCTGGAGCTGAAACTGAAACTGAAACTTAAACTGAAACTAAAATTACGCCGGAGCTGAAACTACAGCTGAAACTGAAACTAATCTAGAGCTGAAACTGAAACTGAAACTGAAACTAAAATTTTGCCGGAGCTGAAACTACAGCTGAAACTGAAACTAATCTAGAGCTGAAACTGAAACTGAAACTTAAACTGAAACTCGTAAGACAACTTTAACATCACTACACCGAAGACATGTCTCCCTGAGTGCTGATTGGAGCACGTGCAGCACGAGAGCGCTTCTGACTGGCCATCTACATGTTAAATAAAACTTAAACATGTGGTCTGAAAATGACGAACGCATCTGCCTGCGCTAGAACACAGGCAGGCTGAGAAGTGTCTCACTCTTCTACATATATAGTGATCCACTATGTACTCTTGATAAAACCAATGGTAACTACAGTTCGACCCATCAAATTATGGTGATTCGTCAGTCGTGACTTTCGAAAACAAGCTAATGAGTTTCTGGAATACCCACAGACAGCAATTCTGATTTGAAAGTTTCAAAAAGTAGGGATGTCGCGGATGTGACTTTATTGACATCCGCGGATGCGGATGTGGATGTTGACTTCTGACATCCGCGCAGATGCGGATGCGGATCTTTTTAGAATACGTTCTAAACATGTTATGAGCCGAATTTTTGAAAAAGTTTTCAGCAAAAATACATAATATACTAAAAATAGCAAGTATGAATTCAAGAATGCAAGTACTAAGGAATGAGACTTAGATAAAACAGTTCAGATAAAACAAAACAGATAAAACAGATAAAACAAAGTAGTGCATTCATTGTATAAGCCATGCGCCGCCATCAACAGTTTGTTTAAAACGCTATTGGTTAACTTTATGCCAAAGGCTATCGGCTATGTGGCTAGTGATGCTTTTGGTTTTGGTTGGTGTATAATCACTATACGTACTCTGTCTATTCTTTCTAATCTACGAATGTATGCAAGTTAAAAACTGATAATATTGTTTTGACAATTATTGCTTTACAAGTGTGTAGACTAGTCTCTCTCAAACAAGCAAAACTTAGTTTGAATATGCCCGCAATATCAAATATTCGTGAAGCCTACTGTTGAAAAGAGCGATTTGCAACCAGCAATGAGGTGAAAAAGCCTAGAATAAAGTTTCATCTACCGTTTTAAGAGTTTCATCTACCGTTTTAAGAGCAAAAATATTGGTATATACATGCACAAAAATCAAAATTGCCGTATGATTTTCTACATTTGTAGTAATTTTCGCCGAATCTGCAACATCCGCACATCCGCATTAAATTTTTGCGGATGCGGATGTCAAAAAGTTGCGGATCATCCGCGGATGCGGATATCCGCGACATCCCTACAAAAAAGGTGTTAAATATCCACCCAGGTAGGAAAAAAGTGTATGCAATTTACAACCCATTGGAATACAATTCTATAATAAATATATACACGACTGTTTCTTGCTTGTGTATTGGTGTTGTTTATAATCTATGTTGTTGTCTTTTACGTACTTGTTTGTGTCAAAAATAGTTAAAATGCGGACACGTTGTCTTTTTGTCCGCATTTTAACTATGTACTTGTTGTGTCAAAAATAGTTAAAATGCAGGCACTGCACAAGTTTCAAGTGTATGTAATATATATTCAGGGGGGGGGGAACACGCATAGGGAACTAAGCTCATAACCTTAGATACATTTGACGTTGAGCAATGATACATATATCAGCTTGTAGCTAGTGGTAAAAGCTATCGATTGGTGCAGTAAAATCGAATATACCCCATACCCAGATCGAGCCAAACCGGTTTCCAACCGTGTTTTTTTTACCCCACATGTGGGCAAAAAAAACACGGTCGCGGATAAAAAAACACGGATCATTTTTAGCGAGCGGATAGCTTTTCTATTAATTTTTCTGTCCAAATGTATTTATTTGTAACTTTGAAGCATTTTAAACAGTTCTAAACCTTCAGAATCCCAACGAGCATCAAGTAAAATCCGACCTGATTCTAATGAGTCCAAACGGTTTAATCCCGTATTTTAGCATTGTAAACGGGCCTGATGACAAAAAAGTGGCAGAAAAATCATCCTACACTACTAAAAACCATTTCTGACACAAAAGGAATGTGTTTTATGCGTCTTGAAAAATTGACCTGAAATACGTGTTAAACATAGGGATCCGGGACCAGGGGCCATAATGCAACCAGTCCAAGGGCTGATTTTTTTATGTGGAATTATGAGGACACGAAAGTACTTCAAACACTAAGTTATGGGCCGCTCCCACTCTCATCAGTACAAATATCACCAATTTGAAGTGTTTTTTTACCCGTTTTGGGGGGAAATTAGGGGGGCAAAAAAACGCACCCAAAATACATTGTTACCTATTAGAAAACTGGCGGAAAGCAATGTATGCCAAAAGAAAGAGCACATAAAATAATGATACTATGCACAAAATGAAGCGTCAGTGTAAAGAGCTTCTGGTTATAACCTTAGCAACTTTTCAAAATGCTTACGGTTTTGACCATTTTTTGGGTGTTAACTTGGAGCTTGTGTGTCTGCCAGACATTCTGGGCTTCAGTAATGATTGAAGTATTGAATTACAGCCCATTAAGTATATTTTCTATTGCACTACTTTACAGCCCTGTAACCGCTGTTTTCGCTGAGTATTGGGCCGTGTTTTTTTACCCGTGTTTTTCCCCCCTGACTATACATACATAAGCATGCCACCATGTACGTTTGTAGCCTATACACCGCAATCACACTAAAAAAACATCCAAAAAATCGGCGCATGAAAACACAGATGCCACTAAAACTAACAACCAATAAACTCGAATCCATTTATTAGAAAAAAGCAGCGGTTGGCACGCAAATATAACAAAAATCTAAATCTACAGAAAAGTCTATATACCTAGCAAAAATACAAACAGAGAAACTATTTGGATGCGTATTCCATTAAACTGAAAAGTATTTTTAATGAAGTAGGTAATTTTTGTAAATTTTTTTAGTAGTCCAAGCTTTATGCATTTTCCAAACAGTCGAAGATCAAATACAGAAAGCCACAGGTTCACTGTAACTTACTAAATTCCGTTTTTCAAAAGGTGCAACGTAAAAGCCAAGCTACAAAAATATGACAATAATACGTTTTAACTTCCATTCTAGAGACGTCAACAATATATAGACAATATAGAACGATAACATACCAGTAAAATATAATATACAAAAACTATACTCTAAATTTTAACAAAATGCACAGACAAACAAAACGACCAACTTCAAACCAACCATCTAACAGATAATTGAAACAAGTGAAGGTTGGTCTACCATATTATATAATATAGTCTAAGAGGTCCACATAGCTTCCGAGCTAATTTTAAGTATGAAACATTGACCGAAATTTGTCCCACAAATTTTTAATAAAAAAGCCGCTCTCATGACTTCGCCAGCTGGCTAAGTCATACTTCTGCGCATCAGTCCGGTCTCTAAAGCTTATCTAAAGTTTGCGTATATATTCTGTGTTAAATATGAAGCTAGAAAACGCAATACGAACACGTCCATATGGAAACAAAACGTCCCAGGTCGCATTTTTGCCGAAATTGAGTTCAGTGCACAACCGTATTCCAAGGGTCTCTGTGTTTATGGTTTAATGATTAGGAAGGAGCAACAATATAACTGCCAGCATAAAATCCAATAAGGACATAGTTTGCTAATATTATACAGTAATAATAAGACATGAGGCATGTGAATCGACTGCTAAACGTTTCAAGGGCTACACGTGTGGAATTAACCATAACAGACAACAACTAAAATTTTATTAATTGTCCTATGTGACACTTGAGAGAATTTTTCACCAACATTTCCACCGCTCACACAAGCGTTTGTAACCATTATGTCCTATGTACAAGAAAACTAAATTTAAGAAGTTGAAAAACGAGAACAGAAACGCGAACATGAAGCCAGAAATTCTGCAAAGACTAAGACCTAAGATCAAAGCTTAAGAGAACAGTATCAGCTACAAAAGTTCCAAATTTGACCTGCAGCTCGTACTGTACCTGGGGACTTTTATAACTAATTGAGTATATACACGGTACATTTTAGATTACTTTTATTATTATTATTATTATTATTTTAGATTATCGGTGATATGGAATGTAGATAAAGGTGACAAATAAAATGTCCTAAGTCACCTAATTTGCATAATTGATAATAACTGAAGAAACTCTATGTATCTTTGCCACAACCACGAATAACATAATCATGCGGAGTATGAAGAAGATATCTGTTACTTTCGAAATTTTGAAAAGTTTTTTCCGTATTTCTCGGAATTTATAAAAAGCGACTTGGGAAGTTTTGCCTCTCTATACGGACGAACAGATAAATCTAAAACGAAGAGTCAGTGTGACAGGCGACAGCCAATAAAAAGGATACAAAGGTCACAGCCTATTCTACTACATAGGTAGGTACAAAATATACAGCAAAACAGGGACAATATACATCTATCTAATATACACAATTTACAAGACAGCAAAAAGCCTAGTTTAGTTCATACTTGTCAACCCTGTGGGTATCTGAGTTCACTGCCCAGCTTTACAAATTGCGATTCATTAGAAACACTGCTGTTCCATTGAAAAAGCGGCTCACTCTCCAACTGTCCCAGACCCAGCCGGACATGTTTGCAGACGCTGCTTAAACTTGCGCTCACAAAAGGGTACAAGTATGAATATTAGGCTCAACAATGCTACAGCAAAATTAACACAATAAATTTCCATCTATAATAAATTATTTTGTTAGTCTGTGCAGGTAATCTGGATATTTGAGGTATTAATTAAGTAAAACCAAATTCACACAATGAGATTTTTCGCTGCAATTTTGTCGCAAAACGCAAATTACGGGGTGTCGCACGAGAAACGCAGGGTAGCGTCTAAGCAAACAAGATTACTAGATTTCAGTGGATCACGTGCATGTGATTTGGTTGCCTCTAAACTCTTGTAAAAATTGAAAAAACTATGTTTAAAACGATTGAGACCGTCATAATGGGCATGTCCGCAGGCAGGCGTCATAACACAAGCACTAAATCGTATCTCACAACGCTGCGTAAAAATCAAGACGTATGCGTACTGCGTCTCCGTTTCCAACTTTAGTCAAGTTTATAAAAAATATCACGTAATTGCTAATTGCTTTGCTATAACTTAAAAAATCGCTGCAAATCGCACTTCAAAGAAATCCTTACTACCATCCTTAAGGTGAGCCCAAAAATTTGCGGAAGTATGATCAGCAATTAGCGTAATACTCATTTTTTCCAAATCCAAAGTCACTTTATTATTTACAACAAGACAGTACAATAGTCCGCAGTTGCATGGTTACCAATACCGTTTAGGCTAAAGGACATTTTCAAGACATCACCACTATTATTACTACTACTATTACTGCTATAAAAATCCACCTCTACCGTATGACTTAGCCCTATTTTCTGATTAGACTTGCATCGTTTATTAGGCTTAGTAGGCGACAAAGAACGTAGGCGTTTGTTAAAGCGATAAAACGGTCTGGAAACGGATTGCCCAGGAGCCTGAAGCAGGAGTAAGCCGGGCAAATAGTGGTAGTAGCAACGCCGCTGTACAAAAGTAGAGGGCTGTTCCGCAGAAGCAGGGGGATCCTGTTGCGCTAACTTATAGGGGGGCAGAGAGTAACGTCGGGGGATGTCCGGGTCACCAGGCAGTTCGTCAACACAGCTACATTCTTCCAGAGATAGGGAAGCAAAAAAATCAGCCACGCCAACGTATCTAAAACAGCAGAAAAAAAGATACTTAAGTTTCAAACAAAAATTTTATGGATGAAACTGCGAAAGGTTCACTTTGCAAATATTCTACAAATGATAAAACGAACCACAGTAGTCTGAACTGTGTCCCTGATGAAACAGAAATGAAACGCATTTTGAAATCCTTATATTTTCTATCAGACTGAGTCATCTTTATTAATGAAAAAAATGCCCTCGTTGGCCATTATTAGGCATGGGCATGGTTAACTGTTAACCGAACAATTTTCGGTTAACCGGTTAATAAAATTAACCGAACGGTTAACCGAAACCGATGGTTAACCGAAAAAAAATCGATTAACCGGTTAACCGTTCCGAAAAGGGGTCAACGTTTAATTTTGACCATGTGTTGTTTTACCACATAGAGATACCAGGTTTCAGTCATGTCAGACATCAGTTTAGTCGTACTGTACATATGTCTACAAATGGCCATCGCATAACCATTTCAATGGTTATCGGTCAACCGGTTAACCGGTTAGTGCATTAACCAACATATCGGTTAACCGGTCAATGGTTTTATTAACCGTGCCCGTGGTTAGCCATTACCGTGAAATAGGGTATAGGCGTAGTCTGGGTTTTTTTCGCAAAAACGTTCGCAATTGCGAAAAAAAAATTGCTGAATGCGAAAAATTTTCAAACCTTTTCGCAAAATTGCGAAAAAATTTTAACGCAGTGGAGGTGAACTCGTAAGGTCTATGCGCTGATTTTTGTGGTTTAGTCGGAAAACATTTCCGATACGTCCCCAATTGACCAAATTTGCCCTAAAATTTGAAAATTTCTGACTTTTTTGATTCCTCAAGCCCGGACTCGTGCAACTTTGTGACTTGATGTTTCTAGTGACTGTAAATGGGACACATTTCCTTCCATGTCTTATCACACCGACTGCATGTAACACTAATAGACAGTAGTCGGAGGTGACATAATTAAGTAACAATTCAAAATGTTAGCATTTTCAGGCCCAACTTGGTCCTTGGCCGTCGCCGGGTCTAACGAAATTTCCTTACGGCTGAGCATCGATTGTGAAAATTGTGAAAAATTACACAAAATTCTCAGGACGGCTCCATAAAATTTAATAAAAATGTCAAAATCGTTGCTTTTTAGCCAAAAATGGTTAAAACTATGTCAGTCTTAATCATGTATATATAGGCGGAATAATGTTTTATTAACATTTAAATGTAAAGTCTACTGTGTTAAGTAACAAAAGTAAGTCTGCGAAAAAAATTTGATTTTGCGAAAAAAATTTCAAGCTTTTCGCAAAATTGCGAAAATTTTCCAGCGAAAAAAAACCCAGGGCGTAGTAAAACGGAAAATGCTATCTGGCTTGTTGAAGATAAAACACACGTTTGCTGCAAATAGGAAAATTTATTTCGTTAGGTCGGTCGACAAGAACGCAATCAGAAAAGTATACTACCTCATGGCCTTCTGTCCCCCACTCACAGTTCGAACTAATACTTTTTCAAAATATTGCAAAACTTTCAGAACGTAACTATCACCTCTATTCGAATCTGTGAGCTGAAGACCCTTAGTATTGTCTTTATTAGCCAATTACCCAAGTAGTCATAAGTCAGGAAAACGACTTATATCCTCCCGGTAGTTCTTTGGCACTCGAAACAGCTTCTTGCTCAAGCTAGGCTCGAATTTGAAGTTCTGGAAAGTGATTTTAGCCGAAATTGTAGGAAACAGTGGAATTTCTGAAAACAAATTAATATCAACTAACAAAAAGTGTAACATCGATAACTACAAGTTCATGAAAACCTACTGAATATCTGCGTCAGGTATTAACTCTGCCAATGTAAGACAGACCAGCAAGCTCGATTGAAGAAACTCAGACAACTGACTTATACCGATCTCACTGTCAAAAAACTTCATCCTCTGAGCTTGGCTGAAAACCAAGACAGCACTGGTGAAGTGTCTGTTAAGACCGAAAATGTACTAGCCGGCTCATAAGCGCAGTGGGCTTTACCTCTTAAAAAGTGGGCTTAGTGGGCCCCCCTCCCCTCTTAAAAATCAGAAATCCCTCAACCCCTTCCAAACCAGATATAACTCACCCCCAGACCAGGTTGTTAATGCCGTAAATTTACTAAAAAAAATCTGCCAAAATTTACAGCCCTTGTCTGCTGCTAGCCAGTAGTTTTACTGGCAACTTAATAGTATTAATCATACGCAGTTTTGTCTTAGCTTAATGCAATGCTGCACTTAAAAGTACATAAGCTAAAGTTGCATAGCCGAATCTTATGACACTTAGCTAAACACTGAACTGAGCTATTAAAATGTTTAAACTACTTCATCATACCAGGTAATTTAATTTACAAAAATTCGGTGCTAAGTATAACAATTCAACATTAAATAAACAAGCACTTTTGTTGACGAGCGTACTTCTTTTCACATGACGACACTAAGTATTATTTTACGGTATCGGTAAAATTAGGCGCGGCACGCACCAAAGTTTGTTTGTCAGGAGTTCTTCTAATTTCGGATATAGATATAGATGTTATAGAGGTATATTCGATCCTGTTTGTATGAAAGCACTTCGGAAATTAGGCAGTACTGCATTCTGTTCGACGATTAAGTTTTACGCATGTGTATGTACATATTATATAATATCCAATTTGAGACTTTACCTCTGAAAAAACACTATAAAATTTTAGGCAGTGGAAATTTGGAAAAACGCAAATTAAAAGCATTTTATTGTACCACCCTTTCTGCTAGATCGCGCCAAGAAAAAATCACCTGAATATGCACGTATTAGTTAACGAGAACACTATTCTCGTTGAGGTTGTTCAATTCACCATACCTACAACTGTATTCACACGTAAGTAGTTCTACTTATGTACATGTGACATGTAAAGAACGTGACGAATGTCAACATCGATTTTGTAGATCGATACTATCGACTGTCAAGTGTCAAGCAGCCATTGTCGTTAACACAGTATGTGTAGACACGCACACACACAACAACTTGGTACACACACACGTAGACAACGTGCGCGCTGCGTGCTGTATACAACACGCGCATGAGCCAGCGGTAAATTCTTCTGGCTTCAGTGATGCACTGAAACTGTGCATGATTTACATGCATTTTCAGTTTCAGTGCATTAAGGTGGCGCTCCTGAAATGTGACTTTTCAAAAAACGGACAGTCTGGGGACAATTTTAGATACACAATAGCAAGCCGGTGTAAAAGCATGCCCAAACACAAAATATGAAGTTGATTGATACTAATTAGCATTCACTGTAGACCAAACGTGAGTGGATTTTCGGCTTTCGATTTCTCTTCATAGGTAGATAGCTATTGCACAACCAATAGCTCATTTTGCTTGCCATAATGTGATCGAGCGGTCGCAAGATCTGATTTTTGACAAAAATGATTGATATATTGAAAAACACAAAAATCACCATTTTCGAAAAACATAAATTTGACTAAATTTTTTAAATACTATCGATTTGCTCAAAATCAAATTTTGCGACCGCTCGAAGACGACAAGGTGCATTTATGTGCCAAATTTTAACTTTTTTTGTTGAGCCAATTTTTTAAAATCGCAAGCCGAAAATTTGCGTTTGTATTCACACGCACTATATTTCTGTCTCATGCAAAAAATATTGCGTTATTTCACAAAAAAATTACACCAGACTCAATATAACACCGAAAATTTTAAAGTTTGTTCAACTAAAACGCAGCTGGTTGTGTTTTTCAGTCTTTCAAATTCATTACATACGTGTAAATGCATTGGCTTGTAAGGCGATTTCTGAAAAAATATATTTTTCTTGCTCAAAAAGCTCAAAAATTTTAAAAATTTTTTTCATGTGATAGGGCATCAAATTAAAGGAAATTCACTTCTGAACAACTTTTGTTCTTACGAGGCATGTTTATTTTTGCGCGTTTTTAAAATAGTGGCCAAAACCCACATTTCAGGAGCGCCACCTTAACTGAATTTAGTGTGCACGGCCGCTGAGGCGGCCGCGCAACAATTGAACCAAAACCTTTGCATTTTTTACTGTGCACTAAAAATAAATCAACAAAAAAAACAGAAATAGTTATATTCGACTAACCAATTTTGACCGGAAACCCAGGCGGTAGTTTGTATTGACAAAAATCGCGCAACTTTTGCAAATGTTTGAATGGCGCAATAATTTCAAGAATGTCCAGCAGTCTATAAAAAAGAAATATTGTAAACAGAATCGGCAGGAAATAAAGCAGAAACACAAACAAATAAGAAAAACCAAAACTTTTACTTGAACTAAACAAAAACTTCACTAAGAACTACTTTTACTTTTACTAAAACTAAGTCAGCAAGAGTAGGAGAATCGAGGGGCGGAGTGGCAAATCCCCCCATGAATTGCCACGGCTTGCTTTGTAAGCTACTGTTGCTTGTCTTGGAAACCGGAGTCACTACTAAAGATTAATATATATGTATTTTATTTCGTGCATTTTATTTTCTCAAGAAAAATTACGATTGAATCTGTAACCAAACAAATAAATATACTAAGTGATAATTAGTAATCATTTTAAAAGGTTTATAAGATATAAGCATCAACATCATTCTGCAATGGCTAGCAAACAGAAATTGAATAACAATTAATTAATAAAGCTAAACTTACTGATGAACTGTTAATGGAAACTGGGTGCTCTGAAACACACAAAAAACAGACAGCTGTAAAAATCAGTGAAATAAACTCAAAGTTGACCGCCATGAATGAAAGCTGGTTTCTTGACTTGTTTAAATTTAAGACAATAAACATGCTCCCAATGCTTTAAAGGCTGACCTTAAAGACGTCAAAACTTGTGTTTTGATGGCTCAACAAGTTAAACTACACAACGGGATCAAAATTTCGGGACCCTCCCCCGCCCTCTGATCGGCCAAAAGTAGCCCAACTTTTTCAACAGTTCGTAAAATTTTCGCAAAAAAGTTTCATTTTTATTACCAAATTTTTCCCAAATTTTCAGCACCCACACCTCGCCCCTCGATTTTTTGGAGAAGGGGACCCCCCGTCCCCCCCGTCATCTATGTATGAGCTGAACTGTGAGCTTTATAGAGCTAGCTTATAGACAAGCTTAAAAGAAGAGGTTGACCAGGTGTGCCTGGCTGCTGGCACAATGTAAACCATAGTGCCCAAATCGTGAACGACATAGTATACCGGTTTAGACTGACTCAGTTGCGTTAAGTTAATAGCTTGGTGCTGAACAACTGTGATACAATGAGTGAGATTGCAGAATTGAAACTTACACAATGATGTAGTATTTCTGTACTGGCTAACGTACATTTTTTCACGGACACGAACACAGACAAGATTATGAACTTGGCATAAGCATACAAAACGGGGACAAAATTTTTTACTGGGAATCGGGGACCACTGCGGCCAAATTTTGGGAACCCTCGCCACACTTTTCGACCAGAAACACTCTGAATTTTGTGAAATTTTCCCTAAAAATTGCCATGTTTACTAAATTTTGTTACCCAAAATTTTCGGGACCCTCCCCCGGGCCCCCCCCCCAGTTTTTTTGGTGGGTGTCCCCCACTCCATTATACATCAGTGGAAGTGTCAGCCTGTATGCAGGCAAGCCTACTCAATAAAACACAACAGGTTACCATAGCAACGGTGGCCTTGAACTGTTTCATTGTTTGCTTCATGATGGGCGTGCGACCCAGGCTGGGGGGGTTGCCTGGCTCGGCCGTGATGTAATCAGCCCAGCTCAGTTCAGGCTTTGCGGGCGGCGACAGGGTCTGCCTTCGTACAGGCTGAAACCACACAAACTATATATATATACATGTCTGTCTGACCAGAAACTGCTGAACCCTGAGACAAAACAGGTGGCGTGATTTATATGTGACTACTTGACTAATGAATGACTAATGAATAGGGGCGGCGGCAGGCAGACTACCAGAGCTTAGGCCTTAGGTGGCCCATTACCCATGCCGCGGCGTTTACAAGCTATTGTGGTACATAATTCTTGATTATGTTACAAGTGCAGCACATTGTTATAGTCGCTTAGTACTGGTTATGTATTTAACCAGTTTACCTATTTGGTTCTCTCTGAAGATCTGTGTAAGATTAGTGTACACAGAGCTAAATATGTTCATGCGTAGAGAGTCGTACGCAGGGCATTCACAGACAAAATGCCATGGTGTTTCATAGGGGGCACGGCATCTAACGCATGATGGGGAAATTGTTGGATCCATAAGTGATAGATGCCGTGCTAATTTGCAGTGTCCCGTCAGGACCTGTAACACTTGGTTCAATTTCAACTTATCCCAGTTGATAAGGGTTTTTTTGCATTTATTGGTCAATCCGGCGCCAATAACCTGTTTCGACTGGCGGCAGTCCATTCTACTCTGCCATCAGTGGCGAGCGAGGTCCTCTATGTAGGCATTAATGTGGTTTATGCACGTTGTTGAAATCAACGGCAAGCACGGCTCGGGGCCGGTGAAGCGACACGTAGCACCAAGCTTAGCTGCTTTGTCGGCTGCTTCATTACCTGGGATTCCTTGATGACCTGGAACCCAGTTAATGTGAACCGAGTTGTTTTCAGCTAATTTATTTAGCTGGTTGATACAGTTTATGGTTGTAATAGAAGCAACCTTTATGCCATTAATATCGTTTATGGCCGCTTGGCTGTCAGTCCATATCTGGATGCCTTTACCTCTGACCTCATCGAGACAGAGTATATCAGCTGTCAGTCGTATGGCCTCAACTACAGCTACAGCTTGGAAGACTGTAGCCATAATTCCAAGCGGAACACTGCAGCTAAGCTCTGGCTGATCAGTTCTGTAAATCACTAGACCAGCACCAAATCTTTCGTTATGCTTAGATCCATCACTATAGCATATAATGCTATCTTGATTTGGGTAATTTTGAGTGAGTACCCGAGCTTCTTCTCTGGAGTTGATACTGCATTCAAAAAGGCGGTGGAAGTTGAATTGAGGAATGGCTTTGTCTGAGGGCATTTTTAGGCTGATGATGGAGTGGGAGAGGTGATTGACGATAGCTGCGTGTGGTCGTAGAGCACCCACACCATTAGGTATGCCAAAGTCATTCCACGTCCCATAGGCTTTAAGTCTGTGCGAAACTTTTATGGCATCAGCCGTAATATGAAGGTCTAAAGGCAGTAGTCCTAAAGCTTCTTCCAGGGCTGCTGTAGGGGTAGAGCAGAAGGCTCCAGTTGTCATAATGCATGCGAGCCGTTGCACTTTATTAAGTCGGCTTACATGGATTTTAAACTTCAACGCATTTATCCATACAACGTTGGCATATGCAAGAATCGGTCTGATTATAGCCTGGTATATCCATAGCATAGCTTTAGGTTTCAGGCCCCACATTAGGCCAACGGCTCTGCGACACTGCATCAGGGCAATGGTTGCTTTCTGGGCTTTGTTGATTATGTGAGCACGCCAGTTTAGTTTGGCATTTAACAGGACGCCCAAGTAGCGCACCTGGGACTGCCAAGGTATGGCTGTGCCACGTAAATATAGATTACGGCGAGTCCAGTTACGCTTACGCGTAAACATTATTGCTGTGGATTTAGTCGGACTGAATGTCAGCCGATTTCTTAAACCCCAGTTGTCTGCTAGGTTAAGGCAGTTTTGAGCAGTGTTGTAGATAAGGCGGCTGTTGTCGCCTGTGATAAGAAAGACGATGTCATCAGCGTATCCCTGCACGTAACACTGTGCATTATTGAGTTGCCGAAGTAAATCACCGACAAGTATGTTCCACAAGAGAGGGGATAATACACCGCCTTGAGGACAGCCTTTATGAATAACACTACTACGAGTGTGTTGTTGTAGTGTTATCTCAATAGTGCGTTTTTCTAACATGTATTTTATCCAGCGACAATACATGTGAGGTACTTTAGATCGAATAAGGGCTAATATTATTGAGTCAAAAGTAGCATTATCAAATGCTCCTTCGATGTCAAGAAAAAGTCCTAAAGCAAATTTGCCACTTATTAGACTTTTTTCTATGCGAGATACTACCTGGTGCAATGCAGCCTCGGTAGATCTTCCCGGTTTGAAGCCATACTGGTACTCAGTGACAGTAACCTTTACGCCATCAATGTGCGAAAGGTGCCAATATATAACTCGTTCCAGCCATTTAAGTTGGAGCGATGTGAGCGTAATGAGTCTGAATGCTTTGGGCGTGTAGTAAGTGTCTTTACCCGGTTTTGGAATAAAGACTCCTTTAGCGACAGTCCATTGTGACTACTTGCTGTACTCTTGATGCTTGCATGATTGGTTCTTTTCTGAATGAAATCGTGTGCTGGTTTTTGTCTCAGAATTCAGCATATTTTGTTCAGACTTTACTTCCAGCTTCCCACAGTTACTAAATATTGAGTGTCACGACGTTTTGCCAAAATTGACGATACAAACAATATCAGATAGCCAGCTGGATAGACGGCTGACCGTGAAAAAAATCAATCCCAGTAGTCTGACCCTCTATCTTACACAACTGTAGTGATTTTAAAGAGGCGGATATAGTATCAGCTAGCCTTACCTCAAAACGGCTTCTGCCCCAAAGTCATACCTTATCACTGTCGCAACTGAGAGCACCCATTTGTAAGCTTTGTAGCATAGCTCTGTTTTTGGCCACATCTTCCGCTGATAAATGTTCCCTGCTAAAATAGCGAAAAGTAGTAAATTTTTACAACCTGTCTACCATGCTATCCACTCATTAGGATGTGCTTCTAATATTATGTACTCTTGATCAATTAATGTAGCCATAAGAATGTTGACCGTAATTTAATCCTATCCGAAGTGCCGCACTTTCAATTTTCCATAACATCACGACGACAAAGTTTGAAATGAGACCCTGGTAGCAAGACAGAGTGATTTTCTATTCCAGGCAATGGTATCTATCGTGCTTATCAATTCCATTAAAAAGACAACCTGAACGAGGTTTCAGAGAAAACATAAAAGACGTTCGTTTTCGGACCCTTGACACGTTTGAGGTAGCGTACTGAATGATAACGAGATGCTATGTATATTGTATATTGTATATTTATTGAGAGAAGTACAAAACATATAATCCAATGAAGGACATAATATGTTGGCATTACAACAGAGTAAATAATAAAGCACGTTGCCGCGTGAAAACAATGTTAGTACATATTGTTAGTAATGTTAATAATCAAAAATGTATTAAAATTTGTAAGAATAGTAAGATCAAATCCAATTTTTTCTAAAGTTGTAAATACCTAGATCTTTTACCAAAAGCTAAATAAACAAATTTTGCAATGGAACGTAAGATTATCTGATCGTCGTGACCGACTAGCTTTCTGAATTTAAATTCAGCTGTATCAGCTGAAAAATTTTGTAAAATTGGCTGTAAAATACTATATCTTAAACTTTCGAAAAAAGGACAGTGCAGAAGAAAATGAATTTCATCCTCTGTAGTATTTAAGTTACATAGTCTACATATTCTTTGTTCCCTTGGTAAACGGTGGTTTAGCCGTCTATCCCATCTACCTCGTTCAATTTCTAGGTCATGTGACCTTAGTCTGAACTGGGTTAAAGCTTGCAAATGTGCAACATTAACAACTACTTCAAAGTATTTTTCCAACCCAAAATAATTTTTAAAAGTTCTGTATCAATCTAGACTGGGTAAGGATGTGTGCTGCATGATCCAAGCGCGTTCAAATAATGATAATAACTTGTTTTTTACATTACTGAGGAAAAGTTTATTATCTTCAACATATTGGAGTGACCAGAATTCCGTTAAGTCTAGTTTTTGGAGAATATAAATTAAGCTAGTTACCCAAGTTTTGTGATTTGGTTTAGAAATAGCTAAGTAACACAATGAATAGTAAGCTTGTTTTCTATAAGAATAAGCTGGGCTGTCTAATAATAAGCACCAATAACGAAGCGTGGCGCAAACACGTTTTACAGATAAAGGAAATCTACCTGTCTCGGCATAAACAGCACATGTAGGAGTGGTATTCTTGACAGCAAGAACACGTTTTAAAAAGTTTATATGCGTTATTTCAGTGTTGGTTACTGGCATTTTGAATAAATCAAAATTTTTACAGGACCAAGTTTGATAGGCCCAAATTTCACTACCATAATTGAGTACTGTTGCGACTAAAGTATCGAATAACTGAAATTTAATAGAAATGGGTAATTTTTTGTGTTTTGTTAAAACGGATAAAAGATGCATTTTTGCCAATTCTGCGTTTTTAATACGATTTTTAATCAAGTCGGGTGAACAAACCGTCGAAGAATTAATAAAAAACCCCAGGTATTTTGTTGACGGCTTGATTACTATTGGATTATTTCTGAAAGTAAAATTATAATTAAGTTTATTTTTACACATTTTGGGTAAAAATACTTGTATATGACTTTTCTTGCTGTTAACCTCAAAATCCCATAGGTAACAATAGCATGCTAAGATATTTAATGAATTTTGAAGATCCTTAGGTGTGTTAGCTAAAAGTATAATATCGTCTGCAAAACATAAAGCTGAAATTTTAACATTATGTACACTTATAAATCCCGCATTATGTGTGAGTAAAAATTCTTCTAAATCTGATAAATAAATGCTGAAAAATAAAGGAGACAAAACAGCGCCCTGTTGAACCCCAACATTAGACCGGAATTTGAGATTTTGATCATTACTAATATATGATTTCGTTTTTGCGAACATACTACAAAATAACTGTAAAATTTTTGGAGACAAACCTATATTTTTAAGTTTATGAAGCAGACCAAGTCGGTTGACTCTGTCAAATGCCTTTGAGAAATCAATAAAGGCTACAAAAACGGAGGATCTTGTTGTCAGTTGTGATGTGACAATTGAATCGAGTATAAATAAATTGTCAGAAGTCGAGTGATTCTTTTTATAAGCTGTTTGGGCCAAATTTGTGAAATTTTTATAGTTGAGCCAATTTGTGATTCGATTTTTTAAAATAGTATCAAAAATTTTACCTAAGTTACTAAGTAAAGAAATTGGCCTATAATTAGCTACATCAGATTTGTCGCCATTTTTATAAATAGGTAATATTTTCGCTGTAGCCCATTGACTCGGGTATACTGCTGTTTCTAATACGGTGTTAAAAAGATTTACCCAAAGATTTGAAAATTCACTAAAACTTAATTTCAACTGTTCATTAAGAATAAAATCGGGTCCACAACTTTTTGAATTGTGTAAGTTATTAATGGCGTACAAAATTTCATCTATCGTAATTTTGTCATCCAATAATGCATTATGAGATTTACGACTTAAATATTTAGTAAGATTTGTCTGCATAAATTCCCGGAAGGGAATATTGTTGTCAGCTATAAATTGTTGCTTATACCGATTATAAAATTTTTGTAATGGAGGTAAGGATATTGTATCTGTAGGTAACAAGAGCCGCCAAAACATAGAAGGGTCATTATGTCGAATTGATATAAGTTTATTAGTTAGTTTTGAATCATGATCACGCTTTGCTCTTCTAACAACTTTTTTGTAAGCTTTACGCGAATCTTTGTAATAAGATCTAGTCTGATCTGTTTTGTACGCAGTATATTTTTTGACGGCAGTATAAAACAGTTTTCTTGCTTTTGTACACGCGTGATTCCACCATGGTTTTGGAGACTCCCGTTGTTTACTATTACTTTTTTGTACATTGAAAAAATCATTAGTAACTAGTAACGTTGCATCTCTGCAATAATCATCAATATTACACATTAGTAATTCATCGCTGCAAATTTTGTAATTTAATGAATTTATATTGTTTCGAGTTGTTTGAGTTCTCAAATACTCTTTATACTTATCTATTGTTTGCAAGTTCCAGTGATGATTAACTTTAAGAATGTTTCCACAGTTTTGAAAATTGGAGTTAACACCATTTACAGCGAAATCTAATTGTAATATTAATGGTCTATGCGTCGTAAATTCATAACAGTTCGAATCAATACAATTAAAATCAGAGTCAACAAAAAAGTCTAATAATATAGGTAACAAGGCATTATTCATTAAAATATAATCAACGACACTGGCCGAGGTGCCAGCAAGAGCAAAATTTTGTTTTACAATATTAGTAAATTTTCCTCTTGCTGCATCCCGACCATAACATCCGTTTAGAATGTTCAGTTGAGAAAAATTACAAAACTGTAGTAATTTTGTACCAAAAGAGTTTATTACTAAGTCTTCAGAAGTTCTTGTTGAGACAAAATTTTGAGTTTGATGGAATACTTTCGGTAACTTTTCATACTTATCAATTTTTGTCAGCTCGTTATTTAGAAGACCTATACGAGCATTAAAATCTCCTAAAATTATAACGTAGCCTTTGGTTGATGCCAGCATAGTCAAGTTAGTTAGTTCATCAAATAATTCACAGTTTACAGCCTCGTGCCGAGGCGAGTTAGGTGGAGGAATGTATGCAGTACAAATATAAACATCTTTATCCAAGTTACTAAATTCTTTCTTAAGTACGACCCATAGAAAATCATTACTAGTTAATTTAGTATCCATTTCAATAAAGTTTGTTAAGTAATTTTTAAAATATATTGCTAGTCCTCCAGAGTTTCTAAAAGCTTTTGGATTAAAAACCTTTCTATTAGAATATAACAGTTTATAACCAGGAATATCCAGTTCGCTCATTTGAAAATCAAATTTCCAAGTTTCGACTAAACAGAACAAATCAACCTCTGAATAGAAACCACTTAAAACTAGCAACTTGTCGTAAGCTAAATTTTGGATATTAATATAAACAATTTTCAACATTACAAATTAATTCAAAAATTTAGCTGTAGCCGCTTTAAAATCAGCCAATGTTACATACTTTTCTTTCAAGAAAATAATGCCGTCATCTTTGAAATACGCTGTAGGTTTGTTGGATTCGTACAGTTGTTTCATGATAGGATAAGCATCTGTGCGTAATTGTCGAAGAGGCAAAGTGAGGTCGTCCCGAATTCGAATGTTTTGTACGCTAAAGTCTGGACGGTTAGCTCGGAAATAGGCCATAAGGCGAGTTTTAACCACTTGCGTGGTCAACTTGACTTTAAGCGGTCGCGGGTAGTTTTTATTTTTTCCGAGTCTAAAAGAATCGTTGACATAAAGTTCCGGATTTTCCAAGTTGAAACATTTACTCAATAGGTTTAGGGCAGAATCAACAGGATTTTCATATCGTGGTTCTGGAATACCATAAACCACGAAATTGTTGGCTTTCAACTGAATCTCCAACTGTTCAGTTTTATTTGCCAACACATCCTGTCTTTTTTGAACCGTCCCTATAGTGGCCGTAATCTCCTTGCATCGACTAGATGATGCCTCGACCTTTGACGCGAGATTTTGTACTTCGCCGTCAACAAATTTAAAGCCTTCTTCTAACTCCGAAAATTTTTGGACCAAAGGTTCGATTTGGTCTTTAACCACCGATTCAAGTTGCGATTTTAACGCTACGATTTCAGCAGACTTGGCACAATTCTGCTCAAGGCTACTCAACTTCAGAGAAAAGTTTTGAAACTGGTTAGCTAGGTCAGCTAACAAGGTCTCAGATTTACCCGACATCGAGATTTTTGACGCTGATGACAAACCCGATTTCGATCGTGTGCCCCCAGACATATAGTGAATAAGAAAAATCCAGAGACAGCGCGTAATAAATCGGCCACGAATAAATTAAAAATTGCACATTCCGGCAGTGAAAATTGAATCCACAATTGAGTCCGAGTTCAAAAATTAGATCAAAGTTAGCAGTAGTTAGTACAGGAAAACATATCAAAAGATTAGAAACTAGACTGTCATTGCTCAAACACACACATCGACATGCGTATGTAAAAAACCAGTTCTGTATATTACTACGCGATCAAACATAACGTGTGCGAGAGCGATACAAAACACAACTGTACGCGAGCACGCACTTTTGATGATCTAAAGGGTACTTTTGATGATCTTTTTTATGTAAAGGGTAAATTTTGATTCACAGATAGATGGCAACCCGAAAGAAAGTCGGGCTAGAGAAGGCTCAGAGAAACCACGAAATAAACAACCAACCCACCGTTTTTTTGAAACCAGCACCAGGCCATCAATGGAATAAAAATCGGCTAAAAATTGCCCAATGGATTCCTAAAAAACAAACCTTAAAATATAAAAAATAAATACATAATAATTTAAAATAACAAAATCAAAAAAGAGCCTTCTTATGAAAATACCTAATTTTCGAGCCAGAATGGTTCAGTTTAACCAACTTCTATCAAGAGTCTAATTTAATACCGTGGATCAGTACTAATCAAAATATTGCTGTTTGATGATCAGGGTATTAAAAAGATCCGAATTTTTCCAGACGGTTTGAATAGGAAGAGCATACGATTAGGTTCGGTCCGTCTAAAGCCCGGTTCATACTGACAAACACAGGGACAGGGACAAAGATAAACTTTGCTCAGCTACTGTGAAGAAGTGACAGAATCGTCTTGTTAAGCATTTTGCATGCAAAATGGACTTGACCCAACTTTGTTTTTCAAAATATTGCCACATTTGACTCAGCAGTTTACTTGGAATTGCTAATACAACGATAGGGACACGAAGAAGGACAAATATGAACCAGGTTCATACTAGCTTAAAGGTCGGTTCATACTAGTCCTTACACAGGGACAGGAACAAGGACAACATTTTGTCAGCAAAAATTGACACAAGCGTTACGGCTAATTTTTTGTACATATAAGATCTACAACTGACATTAGCTTTATTCATGCGAAAAGTTGGCTTATTTGGACAGGTATATTTCTTGGAATTGTTTTAGGACAAAACGATAGGGACAAGGACAAGGACGAGTGTGAACCGGGCTTAACACGGACAAACAAGGGTCACAATATGCAGTCTCCACCGCCACTGCTACTTTAATACTGACCGTGCGATCGTGCCTAAAGAGCCAGCCCGCCTGCGATCGAATGAAGCAAATGGACTTGGTGGACATTTGGGCGTTCACAATGTCACTGGACATCAACAGATCCACCTCATCCTCGATCTGACCCTCCGTCTCCTTCAATAATAAATTGGGAGGGACGCAGTCTTAAAGCCACTCGAGTCAAATTAATTAATTTAATTTATAATAGCTATTACAGATTACATTCCCTTCATCAAAATCCTAATCTCCTGTTGTATATACCTCATATCGTATCCTCTGGAAAACTTTGGCCTTATTGTCCATAATGACCAGCGAGTCACCCGACTGCGCGGTGGAGTCAAAAATGAAGCTCACATCCCCGCGCTCCCAGCTACGCTCGTTGAAATCCACCAGGGTAGTGTCCATCCTGCAAAATACACACTAGTTTTTTTAGCAAAAGGGCCCCCTCACTTTTGGCCGACCCCCTCCCACACATTTTTGGTGCTTTGGTGCCCTTACTGGTATAAACATCGTGCTATTTGCGTGAAAATATTTTCTTTCATATTATTTGATTTATATAAATATTATTTATTTTTCTTGCGCACTGCTATATATCTCTGAACCGCATCTTTTTTGAATCACTGATTTTGGGAGGGCGGTGCTTCTTCCTGGTAAACGGTATGAGTTTGAACACAACACTTAACTAATGGTCAATTTTTTTACATTGGAAGAGTCTGCCAAAACGTTTGCATTTCTGAACTACGTTACTTATCAGCACAGAATAAATATTACTTACCGTAGGCTGGTTCCCCGTTTGTATATTTTGCACACATCTGAAGGCAGTATTTTTGACACCAATGGCACTGAAAATCAAATTCTCTACGTATTATATACATCGGGCTATCCACAGAAAACGATCACAAGTATGAGTGTGGTCATGATGGTTTCACACATGCGTATTAATCACACCCGTGCGTAAGTGAGTGCGTAGAGCGTGCAGTATATATAGGTAGACTGCACGCTGCTGCGTTCAGTATAAGTCTGGTTATTGCACTTCACTGTAACACTGAAACGAGTTACAAGATCTCCAGAAACAATCGAAATCCTGCTGTGAAACCCGTAAAAATTCTAAAATCAACGCTATATTTAACACTAGACTTTTGAAAGACTCTGACCACCATTACACACGATTCACGATTACCCTCATGGCCTCATTGCTCATTTCCAAAATCTTGCGCCATTTACACTTACACCAGCTGCTAAAATCCCAGTGCAGCTCTAAGTAGAAATCGTCCAGTTGCCCAAGAGCTCCAACTAAGTAAGGTTTGCTTCCCTGAATTGACTCCTTGGACTGCGCCTTCATTTTGCGAAGTAGCGAAAGTACTGAAAACACAGAAAATTCGGTTTAAGCGTCTGACGCATACATAATTCTCTAATGCAAGTATATAAGTAATCTGTGACGACAAATATGCAACCACAGGACAATGGCCATTAGTTATGGCCAATTTTAAGCTTAATAGTGTAATAATTAGGAATAGAAGCTAGTGAAGCTACCATAATTGCCGGGAGCAATAGCTGATTAAGTGCACGACAGAACAATCCAAAAATCATTTTTTTTCGCATTTTTATACGAGTGTTCGACCTAAACCTACTGTGTTCGACCTAAATCTATTGTTTGTCAAGTCAACAGACGGAAAATAAGGATCTACACTGCGCTACATTAAAAAAACGCCCCAAACTAAGCGAACTAAATCAACAGATGTCCAGGTTTATATAGACGGATGCAGTATGAAATACAATCTGAGCCGTTACGCGTAGCAACTAGCGGATTTTAAAAACCGATGCACCAAACATACTGATCTGCCTATCTCCGTAGCTGATGGCTTCTGCCAAAGGGCTCCATCCCTGTGTGTTTTTCACCTTTACGGAAGCATTGCGCGCCAAAAGCAAAGAGATGCACTCTAAAGAGTAAAAAGTATACGTATATTATTTTATATATATATATATATATATATATATATATATATATATATATACATGGGCAAGGTCACATGAGTTAGCCTACACCAAATTTTCTCGTGCGTGGGTCCTTTAAGAAGTCCCCCTCCACAGTATATACATGGTTAGCTCCGGGGAGTTGGCCCCTGCGAGATTTGTAATTTTGGAACAAGGCACCCCCTCAAGTTTAACCCATCGGGCAAGCCCCTCCTCTAAAAAATGCTGAAAATTTTGATTTTTAGGTCCAATTTGGTCAATTGGAGACGTATCGAAAAGTAAAACAAAAAGGGGAACGTCAAATCAGACAGTGTATTACACAAGTAAATACAGTATATATAATGTACACTCGTGTATATACTCATATATAGGCTTTGGTAAAAGATAATGACAAATAATAGCAACTCACAAAGTTGCAGGGGTCTGGGGGCGGCAGCCCCCAGAACAAAATTTGCAGAATGTTTGATTTTTAGACCAAATATTGTCAATTGGGGACGTATCAAAAAATGTTTCGGGCCGGGACCCGGGTCATAAAAACGAAAGGGGGGACCCTTGTGTGAAATTTCAAAGGAAAAAATTTTGGGAAACGGGAAATTCTCCCATTCCCCCCCTGGCTACGCACTTGTCGTCAGCAATTTCAAGAAACACAAAATCGCTCATTCAAGTATCAAATTGAATTCTGGCGTTTAAAACGCTGAGACAGAATCAAGACGCACTTGTTCCTGGTAAAACTGATATCAAGAGTACATAATAGCGTCTCACTCTATATAGAAGATGAGCGAGACACTCTCCGGCCTGCCTGACACAGGCAGATGCGCTGGTCGTTTTCAGGCTACATGTTGACATTCTCTGCAACATGTGGCTGGCCAATCAGCGCGTAGATTCTTTGCGTAACACGCTTTAGTATATAATCGCTGATGCGTTGATAAGCATTAAGATAGATATAAAAGTTTGATAACTCATTATTTATTCATAGTCTGCTTGCAAAAACAGAAAAAGGTTTGCAAATACCTTTATGGATATTTTGGCAAACTTTCAGCGAAATTGAGAAACTTTTGAGATATAAATTTTTCTGAATTTCTTAAAAGTTCCTCAATCAATTATATACGCTGAAAGTTTGTCAAAATATCCCCAAAGGTATTTGCAAACCTTTTTTAATGCTTTTGCAAGCAGACTATAAATGAATAATGAGTTATTAACCTTTTATCCCATCCCGTTTCATGATTGGAGCACGTGCACAGGGGCGTGGAGCGTGGGTCTTACTTATATACGGAATCAGATCAGTCACTTCAGTCGCTTTGCATCATCTGCGCGGCTCACTTACTCTGCGTGAGTCACTTACTCAGTTATTGCGCTTTGCCCACCCTCGTACCCTGCGTGGGTCCCTTACTAACCCTTGCGTGGGTGCGTGGGTCCAGCCTACACCAGTGTAGGCTGGGTGTAGGCGTTGCCCACGCGTGTAATATATATATATATATATATATATATATATATATATATATATATATATATATATATATATATATATATATATATATATATATATATATATATATAAAATATATACATCTTTTGCCCGAATGTTTTATATGAGACGTATATATTAGGGAAGACTCGCAAAAAGGCGCGAATAGTATACAGGTGTTTATGAATCTTGTCACGAAATATCATCGCGATTTCATGACTGAATATATTATATACAATACACGCGATTTGTTTTTTCTTCCGGCCTCTGAACCTGAGATTGGTACCTGGTACTAGAGCACCACCCTTGATAACCACTAACACCTCAGAATGTTGGCCTATTCTTACCTGCGGGGAAATGACATTTATATGTATAACTTTTAAAATTCATACATATATATACAGTTTTTCGCCCATATAAATATTGCCACCGCCCGCACAGTTATAGTGGTGCGAGGAAAAAGCACTATTTTCAACTTTTCGGGTCGTCGTGTGCTCCAGACAATAATAATAATAATTAAAATTTATTAACGTCACAGAACTATATGAGGCTAGGCCTCGTTTACATAGGTGTGACCAAAAAGCAGATTTTATGGTCTTTCAAGTAATTAGTTGAATAACGGCAGGTAAAAATTCTCTATAGCTGCCGTTGCGGACATTCTGAGGAAGACTGTTCCATTTAATCGACGTAAGCGCCGCAAAAGAGTTCGCTTTAAGACAAGATCTGGCTCTATATAGTCGCAGCCGTGAGTCTCGCATGGCATAGTTTGAGTTGCACCAATTATACATATCAGCAATGTATGACGGAAACTTGTTTACAATTGCCTTGTATGCTATCCGCAGAGAATGAATCCACCTACGTCGACTCAGGGTCGCGACACTAGCTACTTCCAGTGGGTTACTGTCCCAGGGAAGGCGCCACAGTTGCCTTATTGCAGATCGTTGAAATCGCTCTAGCTTGTCCGCTAGTTTTTGGGGTGTCCCAAGTAACATTGCGCTTCCATACTCCAAGTGGCAACGTATATAAGTTGAGTACGCCTGAAGGATACACGCGGATGTCATATATGACCTTGCTTGCCGCAGTTGAGATAATGCAAAAGATGCTTTTTTTAATCATATGATTAACCTGAGCCTCTTGGCTGAGTGATTTGTGAAACTGCCAACCAAGTACTTTTATTGTGTCAGCCGGCTCTAGCTTTGAGCCCAGCACATCAAGACAGTTATCTGATTGATTTTTAGCACCAATCAGCAAATATTGGGTTTTGCTTGGATTTAGTTTTAAAAAATTCAAGTTCGCCCACTCATACGCACTTATTATCGCGTCTTTAAGTTTGAGTTTAACTGATTGGACGTCCAGAGCAGATTCGCAATCAGTTATGTCGTCTGCGTAGCGTGTCAATAGTCCTTTTTTTGCCAGCCAAGTGAAATCCGCGACGTACAAATTAAATAGGAGAGGGGAAAGCAGGGCCCCTTGAGGCACTTTTTTTGTCACCACCACTGACTCTGAAACTACTTTTCCAATTTTAACTTTTTGAATACGCTGCGATAAAAAGCTAGCAAATAATGCCACTGTTGCTTCACAACACCCGAATCCCTCTAATTTAGCCAGGAGCAACTGATGGCTCACCGAGTCATATGCTTTCGAGAAATCCAAGGAGACCATACCGACAATGTTTTTGTCGTCGGCTTTTGATCGGATGT
Organism: Trissonchulus sp. WLG1_4; assembly: GCA_030248245.1. Classification (NCBI taxonomy): domain Eukaryota; kingdom Metazoa; phylum Nematoda; class Enoplea; order Enoplida; family Ironidae; genus Trissonchulus; species Trissonchulus sp. WLG1_4. The sequence continues at coordinate 17,947 of JASANF010008039.1, read as the reverse complement.
AGTCGGATATGCGCAATAGGGCTGATTCACAGCTGTGGCCTGAAAGAAAACCTGTCATATCTTCGGGGAGCAGTGGTTGAAAGTGTGGGCTCATTTGTTGCAATATAACACTTTCAAAAATTTTTGCAAAAATGGGCAGCACTGATATCGGCCGATAGTTATTATGATTCATTGCATCCCCGGACTTGTAAACAGGAGTTATTACTGCTAGTTTAAAGGCATCCGGCACACCGTTAATCCAGATAAAGTGATTGACCAAGTCTACGATTGGGGTGGCCATGGTGTGCCGAAGTCGCTTTATCACAAACGCAGAAACACCATCATGGCCAGTTGCTTTATCAACCTTGAGTTTGGTCATTATTTCCAACACAGCCTCTTCTGTTGTGAATTGTATGGAAAATCTCGGAAATTTTTTTTCTCTAATAGCTTGTAAGCTTGAATGCTGCCAAAGCTCCTGTGGAGAAAGATCGGGTGGGTCAGAAACAATGGTGGAGAAGTGATTATTTATTAAATGAGCAAGGTCGCGATCGTTGTCAATTCTAATGCCATCCTTGACAATAGCTGTAATCGGTGGGTCTTTGCTCTTACCAAGACTTGTGAACCGTTGGAGCACTTTATGAAAAGTACGGCTTGAACCCTGGTGGACTAGGCGGCTCATGTATGCCTTACAAGCTTCTCTCTTTAGTTGCGTAACCTTATTTCGCTGACGTTTGAAAGCAATAGAGTTAGCTGCAGTTCGGGGAAGTTTTGCAAGCCTATCACGAACCTTTATTTCCTTTTCGATATGGTTTGTTAGCCAGCCTGGGCGATTTCCTTTAACCAAGCGACTTGGATGTACTGTGTGGCTATCCAGACATTGTTTAAAGCAGGTGAACCAATTGTTCCAGACCACGTTCGCATCCTGGCATATTTCACCGGTGTGGTCATTGAAACACTCCGACCAGTCTACACTTCGCAAACTTTCGGCAAGAGATATCCATGCGGTATTTGGAACAAACGCACGCTTTATCAACTTTGGAGGGAGTCGTTCCGGAGCTAGTTGACAACGGCAAAGACATAAGATATGATCTGACGCACCATTTACAATAACATCGGTATGCGTCACTAATTTCGGCATCCTAACAAGTATAACGTCTAGTAAAGTACCCGAAGCAGGCCGTGTTACCTGCTGAATAACATTTGTTAGGTTGTAAATATTACAACAATCAATTAAACATTTTGTTGCAGGAGCAAGTGGACTAAACAAATCACAATTAAAGTCCCCTGTTACCATAATTTGACAACCTTCCCTTAGCAATTTTTCAATAGTGTTACCAATGTTATGAAAAAAATTTGAAACTGACGAGTTCGGTGGCCGATATGCGGTAATCACTCCAACCTTTTTGTACCTAGTTTCTGCGATAATCACCACTGATTCTATTTCAGGCGATTCTAGACTAAATTTTCTAGTAACCTTTAACGTTTCTTTGCAATAGAGCGCAACACCACCGCCATTACCATACTGTCTGTCATTCCGGTGACACTTATAGCCTTGCAGAGAAATTTGTTTGTTTTTAACAATCTTGGACAACCGTGTTTCTGATATACTGATGATATCAGCGGAATTAGTTTCAGCCATGTTTGCAAGTTCATCACATTTAAGTCTTAGTCCATTAATGTTCCAGTGCAATAAGGTCAGAGTTTCACGCTTGTTCCCCATTGAGTCTAATAGTTGATGGTTTATACCAACGGCGACAGCGAACCCGCGCGGGCCAGAAATCTTCACTGTAAACGCTTTTTAGAGAGTCTTTGTCCACGGTGATATGGAAACTTTGTAGATGGCTATCCTCCTTAGACACCACGTTTACATTGTAAATACGCACCCCTTTAGACTCACAGTGCTGCTTAACAGCATCAGCAGTGCACGTTTTACCTACATTATATATGAAAATATCAGCCTTCGGCATTGCACCGCAGAAATTTGTTTGCTCACTAGTCCCGGCTCCGACAGTTACTTTGCGAACACGACGCCGCTTCACAAGTTGCCATTGATCTTCCGACTTCACGGCATTTCTTGTCGAAGAGTTATGGAGATGCACAGGTACATTTACCACGCTGGGTGTCGCTACGGCCGCATACGAAAGGTGAGGTCTTGTCTCTTGGCAAACGCTCTTTGTAGGGTTCTGACTAAAGACTTTGTGTTGTATCAGGCTTATTTGGGCGTCTTTGGCTTTGTCACGTCGCTCTAACCTTTCTACACGCCGCAGCAAGTCATTTACAACGCTATCAGTTGCAGCTTTTTGGACAGGCTGTTGCGTAACCGCGTTCTCGCTACCATACATTTCCAAAATAGGTAGTAACAAATTGAAAGATTCTGCTAAGCCAACAATAGCTGTTTTAGCAATTTCGTAGCTTTGATCATCCATGTCGTCACGGAAGTTTTCTCCGCATGTGCGCTTTAGGAAGTCCTCAGTCTCGTCGACATGTTCACCATCGTCGGATAGACCCAGCCCTTCTGCGAGACTCAACAACTCTTGCAGCAGATTTTTCTTCCAGTTTATGGAAGCCATTTTGAGAAAGCTTGGTAAAAAACACGCGACTGCAATCGTAGCAATCGTAGAAATTGTCTCAATTGGACAAATTGGAAATGACAAATTGGATCCATTAATGCTCGCGGCTGTTATAACGGCCATCTTTCGCCTAACTGTTGCACTAATAACCTGGATTCTAACTGCTAACGTTTCTGAGTAATAAGCCTCGAAACCTCCGGGGAAAAAACCCTATCCGGGGAAAAAACCCTAATGCGGGGAAAAAACCCTACCACTTTTTTTGGTTGTTCTATTCGCAGTGAGTATAAACTCAATTTCAGCGTGTTTTACAACTCTTAGGCTGCGGTATGGACCAAAAAAATCGTTTCTACGACACCCATGTGACTCACAATAGTTCTTCAAAAATCGACCTTTTTCGGCAGAAATGAATTCAGCCCAAATATGCAATTTTTTAGTATTGAAATGCATTAAAAACAATTTTTTTAGCTCATCACGTTAGAAGCGGTGGACAAACACCGTCCACGTCTACCATTCCTGTACTTAAGTGGTACGCAGCAGCTGAAGCCTAAATATTTCACAAAATGGCAAATTTTGGTGAAACATCACCAAAACAGGATTCGTAAGGGGTGTTGGGGTATGGCTGAAAACGACACAAAACGACGTTTTGCTGCCAAATAAACGGTTTCAATGAAGTCTACATATGTTCTTAGTCCAGATGAATCAACTTTTGTAGCAACAATGGCTGAGTTTAGCAAAAAATTGCCGCCAAACAAAAAGGGTTTTTTCCCCGCAATACGGTTTTTTCCCGCACAAACTTTGAACCGTCACAGGTAAACCACAACGTTTTTCACTATTTTTGAGCTTCAGAAGTATAGAAGAAAGGTAACTCTCTTGAAAAATGCAAACGGCGTTGGCCAAAAGTGTTTTTTGTGAAAAATTATGACAAGTTATTATTTGGAAAATAATTATTATTTGGAAAATTTTGTCACTTTGAAATTTTTCAATGAGCGAAAATTTGATATTTCATAAAAAATGCTAGAGGCCTCAGAACTGTACAGAAAACTGGTGGACAAGTCAGTTTGGGATGCACTTTCCACCTGCATACTCAAAAAGGGCCTATGTCTAAAGGTTGGCCCAGGAAGAACTAGGGGTTTTTCCCCGCAAAACGCGTAGGGTTTTTTCCCGCACCACTATACTGATTATAACAATGACCCAATACCCTGAACATTAATCAAAAGTAGGGATGGGGCCGAAAAAAATTTCACCGAATACCGAATATTCGCTTTTTCGTTTTCGGTCGAAACCGAATACCGAATAGCGAATAGTTATCATTTGTCAAACAAAATATTGTGAATGTCTTCTCAGGTTTTAATGTTGCATAAAAGTAAAGTACTATATACGTATGAATAAATATATAAACACTATGTGTAGCACCTCGGGGTGGATTAAGACAGTGTTTTGTGCGGCGAGCCTAGAAAGTTTCAGAAACATTGCTGAACCATGCAGCTTTGAGCTTGCCAACTATATACACAAAATAGTTGCAGATTCGGTTTCGGGTGTAAATGCCAACTAATCACATTTTTTCACCGCAAAACATGTTTTAATGTATTATCATACTAATAATATACAAAAAGTGTCGTGACAGTGTGCTGTCGAATATTATTCACCCCCTTCGCGTAGTCAAATTTTTGCTTCTTGCAAACCTAGGTTTTTTTAGGCCATAGCTAAGGGCATAGTCTAAACTTATCCGGATTGGTCGAAATTTTTTTCATCAATTGAGGCCAGCTGGCCTAAACATCTTCATCTAAGATGAATAAAAAATTTCCGATACGTCTCTAACTGACAAAATTTTGCCTAAAAATAAAAAAAATTATTTGTTTATGGGGGCCGGCGCCCCCAGACCCCTGTAACTTTGTGGCCTTGTGTTTATCTTTCATACAAGATTGTCCCTTTTCATCTGGGCTGTCTCAGGATCTTGGGCTGTTTGTAGAATGAAGTGGGACAGCTATTACACTGCTTGTAAACTTTGCAGAGTTTACTGACATTTCCATTTTTTTGAGTTTTGACAATACTCATAAGCATCCATCAAAAATTCACACAAATACGTGTTGTTGTGGTATATAAATGCTCACAAATATTAACTAGACGTTATTAGCCATTATATATATATATATATATATATATATATATATATATATATATATATATATATATATATATATATACAGTTTTCATGTTTCTTGTGCAGTGTTTTTTTTCGTCAAAAATTTTGAGTCGTCTGACGCACATGCCCAAATTTTTTTGCGTCATTTTGAAAAAAAGTGCGCAGAGCGGTTATAATGCTATCTAAGCGCGTGTTTTAGGTGAAAATCACTTTATTAAGGCACTGGCCGTCCTCAATTTACGATTCTGACGTTTTAAAAAAAAAATTCTGAAAAAAATTTCATTTCTACTTTTAAGCAGTGGCGTACCTCGGAAAAAAATTCGAGAGAAATGGCTTTTTGATTTTTTATGCTTTTTTTATGCACTATTTTCAATATTATCATAAAAATGAGAATTGAAAATGGAAGACCACGTTGCCAGAAGTTGCAGGGGTCTGGGGGCGGTAGCCCAAAGGGTAAAATTGGTAAATTTTTTTGCTTTTTAGGTCAAATTTGATCAATTGGAAACGTATCGAAAATTTTTTACGACCAGGCAATATATAAAAACAAAAGGGAGAACCCTTGTGTAAAAATTCACTGGGAAAAAAATTCGAGGGGGGCAATTTCGCCGACTGGGTACCGGTAGGGCTCTGTTTCGTTAGGGCTGCATTATTACTACAACATGATAAACAGGCTCGTCTCATTGGGGCTGCGCTAGTTTAACAATAGGAGTTAGACTGTAATTATAACTGTTTCATTAGGGCTACACAACAGCTATTTTAATACCTCCGCTACTGAAATATATAGTACACTACGATAACAGAATTACAGCTAAAAACTTATAAAACAATAATAGTAGAAATCAACAGTTTGACCTCTGACCTGTATTTAATATTTTTATTACACATAGGACTCAGTGGCGTCTACCTACCGTAAGACGAGTCAAATTCTTAACAAATTTGACCTCTGAACTGTATAAGGTACTGTAAGACTTGACTGAAGCCCTAATGAAAGAATTTCATTTCAGTCCAATAAACTCACCAATTAATGTAGCCCTATTGAGACTACAGCCCTAATGGGACGAATTTTGTTGTCGACAAACCGAGTGCAGCCCTAATGAGACACAGCCATTTCGCCCATCTACCCTTCCCTGGGTATTATACGCCATAGCATTGCCCATTTAGGAGTGTGCGAAAGCTGAGCTTAACTTATATATAAATCCTGGTTTCTGGGAGTCGGACACTTTAATTAACTATGGACCTGGCCGTGGTGTCTCAGCATCTAGAAATTCATGTTTTAATCGATACACTTCACAGTGCGGTAACCAAGGGATATTAAATATCACGTTAATGTCGGTATTTTGCTGATCACGCCAATGTCGGTATGTCGTTGAAAAGCTAAGCAGAGTTTTGCATTTTAGCAGGCTGAAAAAGACTACAAGGAATACCGAATACCGGGTACTAATTTCGGAACCGAATACCGAGTATATACCCGTTTTTGGCCGAATACCGAATTTTCGGTACATCCCTAATCAAAACATACCTTTGTGTCCCAAAGATACAGCTATGTGCAAAGCAGTATTACCTGAAAATGTAAAAAATATTATAAATATATGTACTTCAAATTCAAAGATAGCTTAGCAACCGGAACGGTGTATATAGGAAGTTTGCAGTTTGAATAAACACTAATTATATACCTGCAATTTAATGCTACAAATTAAGCTAAAATGTGAAGCACCACAGTGAACCACCATTACAAAAACCATAGCGGTTATATCACTCTATGGGAATTATATAACCCACGTCGGGTAAAACCAGAATTTTTCAAGCTATGCAATTCGATAAAGCGTGATAGAGACACGAAAGTGACTTTGCTTGGGTGCTCATATGACGAGAAATTGCAAACAAACCCAAAACTTTCGCTAATTATACAGCTGACTACAAATATTAAAAAAACTTTGCTATTGTGAACTATATAGTTCAAACTTTTTGCAAATTTATAAAAAAAATGAAAAAAAAACCAACCCAGGCCCCAACCCAAACGACTTATTTAACAACTAGCACGCCTAAAAATGTGGGTTCAAGAAGCCTCAAGCCCCCCTCCCATTCGAAAATTTCAGGGCACCTTCCTATTATATATATATAAATAATATGAATCCATATGACCACACAATTTATATACAATATATATATGTATATATATATATATATATATATATATATATATATATATATATATATATATATATATATATACGCACCGTGTAAATCTTTGTCATCCACATCAATATATTTCAAATTATAAATAAGACTTTTCACGTCATTTTGGAATGCGGCACAGTGAAGCGGACAGTCGCTTTGGCTGAATATCGTGTTGCTTGTGCACATGACATAGGTCCGGCAATTGGCACATCAATCATTCATAATATAACCTAAACCATGCAGTTAGTTTTCCAACACATTATGAACAGCGGAAGGGTACAAAAACCGGTCAAACGGAGAAGGGCTGGCATTTTGGCTGCCCCCCTCCCCCCCATAAAATTTTGCCTAAAAATATGCCAGAGCAGGCGTTACTTTACATATGTGTATATTAGCGATCGGCCGGAGCCTCCGGCTCCGGCTCCGGCTCCGGCCGGATTTGTCCCCTGCGGCTCCGGCTCCGGCTCCGGCCGGAGCCACTCAAAAATTAGCCGGATGCTGAACCGGAGGTAAATTCTCTGAGCGACCCATACTCATCTAGATTGCAGTAAGAGTGGCAAGGGTCCCCCCTTTGGTTTTATCGCCCGACCGAAAAAAAATTTCTGATACGTCTCCAATTGACCAAATTTGACCTCTAAAAATCGAAAAATTCTCGAACTTTTTTCCTGGGGGCTGCCGCCCCCAGGGCCCAGACCCCTCCCACTGTGTTGGTTACTGTTCCTTGTTATTATCTTTCATCAAAGCCTGTGCATGTCTACAAGTATATACCTTATGCTGAATCTAAATTCTATGAGCGACCCATACTCAGCGGCATAGCCAGTGGGAGTCGCGACCCCCCCTTTGGTCGAACTTGAAGAAATTGTCAACAAGGGTCCCCCCTTTGGTTTTTATCGCCCGGCCTAAAAAATTTCTGATATATACGTCTCCAGTTGACCAAATTCGGTCTAAAAATTGGAAAAATCGCCAATTTTTTCTGGGGGCTGCCGCCCCCAGACCCCTGCAACTTAGTGGCTTACTTTTCTTTTTTAATAACTTTAACCAAAGCCTCTGCATGACGTTCTGCTTCTGACGTGATTTGCATTTAATTTCCCGGGTCGAAAAAATTTCTGATACATCTCCATTTGACCAAGTTTGGCCTAAAAAACTGAAAAATTCTCCAATTTAGCTATATCGTTAGCTTCTGGACCCTTTCTCCCCACCATTTTTTGTAATTTCGGTGTCTGGAGGTCCCATTTTACGTTCGATTAGCATTAGCATTTTGCATTCGATTATTCGAAAAGTTACCATTGTTTTTTACCGAAATATGTGTCGTTTTGTGCGATAAAATCGAACTTAAGTGCATTTTAACATGTTTCAGAAATGAAAAGTCATCCCCCCGAAATTTTTTCCTGGCTACGCCACTGCCACTGCATACATGTATACAATTTTTGGCCATTATGATGAAGTTGTTGTAAAGATATCGTAAGATCGAGAAGAAGATGGATGATGGATTTTTATTAAACATTAGAAAATTTTTCATCATAAGGGTATCAATTTCGACCTAGCTCCGGCTCCGGCTCCGGCTCCGGCTCCGGCAAATTAATTTACCTCCGGCTCCGGCTCCGGCCGGAGCAAAAATCCTGCCTCCGTCCGTTCGCTAGTGTATATGTGTATTTTCACCTGGCTGTGGGGGGCCATCAAGTAATCCGAGGTTCACGCGGGAGGAGCGGAAGACCTGGTTTTCACTGGCGGTCCCGTGTCGCCTACCCCAGTCACAAGACTCCGATGTCCCATTATACTAGGACAGGTTACGTTCCTATTATTAGCCCCCTTTTTATGTTTCTTGTTAGGCTTGGCTGATTATTGCATGCGTGTGAGCTTCGGCTGTCGCGTGACTGGGCCTCTCCTCGCCAATGGCGTATCCAGGATTTCGCAAAGGGGGGGGGGGGGGCTGCGACCGGGGGGGTGTGGGGGTGCGGAGCAACAGTGAGCCACCGACCAAAGGGGGTCTGGCGGTGGCGGCAACCCTCGGACCATTTTTTGAGTTTGTAATCTATAAACTACAATAGTGGATCTGCAGCAAGCACTTAACATTACGGGGATCTGAGTTTTAGCTTTTTTGAGGTTTTATATAACTATCGACATTGCATTGAAAACTGCACTTTTGACATGAAATAAACAAAAATATTTAAAAAATATTAAACATTAATATTTAAGCCCATGGATCAAAAAATGTGTGTTTCTGATGTTTCTGATGTGTTGCAATTTTAGGGCTGCAAAATGACACACGAGACGCGGATACACGTGCCGTTAGCAGATCACCATTCAAAGTTCCATTCGACTGTGGCGAATTTTATTATACAGAAACTATAAACTGGCCGAAAATTGCTAATGTGTCGTTTTTAGCGTTAAAATAGCAATTAAATGCATTTTTAACACGTTTTAAAAAAAGAAGTCATTCCCCCCCCCCCGGAATTTTTTGTGGCTACGCGGTACGCCACTGCAGATTGGTGTAATATGCTTCAAAAATTAAAATTAACAAAAAGTGAAAAAATCGCAAAAAATATCATGTATGCAAAAAAATATAAACATGTATGCAGCAAAGCAAAAAATAGTGTACTTTGTATTTAATTTTGTATTTTTTACCCTATCTGACTATATAAACATGCGAGACATCAATCAATTAACACAGAATATGATAATAGACCTGGCATATATATAAAGAAAAAAGGTATCTAAGCCGAAAAAACATCAACAGAACGGAAAAAATTTAGAGATTTTTTAAATTTTGAAGGTAGAATTTGTCAATTGTGGAGGTATCCGAGAAACGGTCAAGGTTCGGCGGGGGGGGGGAATTATTTTTGCCCATAAATCGCTTCCTTCCTACCCCATCTTTTAATAAAAATATAGAACCCCCATCGTCAGCCAAGCCCCCAATCTGATCGCTAGCCCCCAAAATAGCTGTCGCCCCTTTTAATAAAAATCTAGAGTGAAATTATTGGTGTTAAAACCCTTAGGGGTGGAATAAGTCGGAAAAACGGCATTTTTTCGACTAATAATCCGGAGTCCCCCTCTATCCCCCATTCCTAGGGGGGGGTCAAAATTGAACGCTCTTTCGAATAGGCTAAATTAGAAGTTTGTAGGATGAAACTTTAGCTGGAAATCAAACTTTGTCCAAAAATTAAACTTTACATGAAATTATTCGCGCAAAAATGGATTTAGGCAAAAATACTGAATCAAATGAAAACCTGCTGCTATCATTAAAAGAGTAACTTCTAAGCTACGAAATGCTGAAAAAATTGTGCAAATCGGTTCAGGCTTAGTGCTTAGGCTTAGTGCTTAGGCTGAGGCTTAGGCTCAGGCTTAGGCTTAGTAGCTGGGCTAGGAAAGGCTTAGTCTTAGTTGCTTGCATCAAATAATAGGATACATGCTACTGTGGAATCATAAATAAAGCTGCCCTTTTGAACCGAAATTGGCTGTGAATATTTTGGAAACAAAGCTGAATTAAATATATTATTATAAGTTACGTTATGATGAACAAATTTCAGACTGATATTACGACTGTATCGGTGAAAATTTTAGAAAATTAGCCCCAGAATGTCGAAAAATTATGATTTTCGACAAATTTTTTTCGAAAAGCAATAAATCCACGTTTTTTGCTTGGAAAGTGCTAAAAACGAACTCAGCTCGTCGGAAAAACTATAAAAACGTGTTTTTACATTGAAAAAATGTGAGTTTGAATTCCCCCCCCCCGCCGAACCTGCACCGAATCAGAAACACTTTTGTCAGCTTTTGAATTTTCGGAAAAGGGGGGGGGGCTGCGACCAGTGGCGTAGCACGGGGGGTTAAAGCCCCCACCCTCAGTGGTTTTGGCCCTTCCTCAGCGATTCGCCCCCCTCCCTCGGATAAAAAATTTGGGTCGCGTAGCACCCCCCCCCCCACAGGAAAACCAGGGATCTGAATTTTCTGTAAATTTTGTTCGGTTACAAATTTTTCAGATGTTTTTTACCCTTTCCATTCAGAGACATTTTACAGACTTTCAAAGGAATTTCAGATAAATTTCAGAGAAATTCAGGGGAAATTCAGATAATTTCACCCAGTATTATAATTCCTCTGAAAGTCTGTAAAAAGTCTCTGAATGGAAAGGATAAAAAACATCTGAAAAATCCCAAATACGCCACTGCTCCTCGCAAGCCTGTTGGCCTTCTTGGAGCAAATGGCTTCTTGGCCTATGAAAATAGGGGTTATTGAAGCAAAAATGCTTCCGCCACGGTGCTGTACTCAAAAAATTATGTCCACTATCCCCCCCCCAACTGCATTAAACCCAACATATGTCGGATCAAGTGCAGTTGGGGGGGAAATAGTGGGCCTATTTTTTGGAGTAGAGCACCAGTGGCGTACCCAGGGGGGGGGCTAGGGGGACAACCGCCCCCCCCCCCCCCCTTCGCGATTTTAGCCCCCCCCTTCGCGATTTCAGCCCCCGCCCCCTTTTTTCACTTTTTTCCTGTGGTCTTCTTTGGTTTTATGACACCGCTGAAAAAAATTTTCCGGCACGTTCCAATTTTTTTTTCCAAAATTTTCATTCGAGGGGATCTCGCCCCTAATTCATTACTGCTCTAATGTATATACATGACTTATATCTGCTATGGTGCATTAATAATGAGTAATGCTGACAACTATTATTGGTATTTAGTTATATATTTTGTGTGGCTTTTAATTAAAAACCGTGTGGTGGGTGGAGTGGAGGACGAACGTCTAAGGACAGCCCTTGTCACCCATGGTTTTTCTTCAATTTTTTCCTGTATACAACGTATTTTTCAGGTTTGCTAGTCCCCCCATGGGCCGATTTTTTGTGCTTTTTTTATCTAAATAGGTTAAAAGTTTGAAATATTTGACATAACAAAATCTGACTCTGAACAGACCGCTGCTACAACTATGATTTCACGACAAGTGTTGCTTAGAATTGGTTTTTCTATGCAATTATTATTTCAAAATTCTAAAAATACTCCAGCTTCTGGGGGGGGGGGGCTGCCAAACCCAGACCCCTGCAACCACTCTTTTTTTACTACCAGTGTTGCTTAGAATTGCTTTTTCAATGCAAATTTTATTTCAAAATTCTAAAAAAGCTTTAGCTTCTGGGGGCTGCCGCCCCCAGACCCCTGCAACCACTCATTTTTTACTACCAGTGTTGCTTAGAATTGCTTTTTCAATGCAAAATTTATTTCAAAATTCTAAAAAAGCTCCAGCTTCTGGGGGCTGCCGCCCCCAGACCCCTGCAACCACTATGATTGCACGACATGTTGCGTAAATAAAACTTTTTTGCAATATCAATGAAATCAGTAAAAAAATTTTAAAAAGCTGAACTTTCTGCAGACTGCCGCGGACTGCGTGTGCGTTTTCACCCTTTCACCCCCCCCCCCCGGTCGTCGACCATCAGTTCAGCCCCCCCTTCGCGAAATCCTGGGTACGCTACTGTAGAGCACCTTGGGGGAAGCATTTTTTGTAATAGAACCCCTATCCACAAATTTGGATTTTCTGAGCTATGACCCCTTGAATATTGCATTTTCAGTGTTTTTGGACGTGAACGTAGCAGTGGCGTATTTAGGGGGGGGGGGCTGGGTGTGCTGCAGCCCCCTCCCCTTTCAGCGGCGGTGCCCCCCTTTGTGAAATCCTGGATACGCCACTGGAACGTAGGCCACGGAAGTTCGACGCCAAAATTGGCTATAATCTTTGTTTTTGGATAGTTTTGAGTGCGTTATGATGTTTTAAGGCATCGTCTAGGCTTAGTTGGCAGGATTCTCTAGGCTTAGTTGGCAGGATTCTCTAGGCTAACACAGGAAAACCGGTGATCCGAATTTTCTCTAAAACACCGTCTTACACTTCGGAGGTAATTCGGAGGTTATTGGGAGCTTTTTATAGATATTTCGGAGAGTTTTCGGACAATTTAGTTGAGAATTCGGATGTATAAATTTTGTTGAAAAAATCTGTGAAACAGTTTTCAAAAATTGAAATTTATTTAAGACAAAATTTAGACAAAAATCGGACATTTTTAATATGTCTTGATTTTCTGTGAAAACCCTCCAAAAATGATTCGTTGAAATTAAGACAAATTTAAGATAATTTAAAACAAAATTAAGATGTCCAAAAATCATCTTAAATTTACCTCATTTCTGTCTAATAGGTTCTATAGGCTTTTTGTAGAAAAATAAGACATCTTAAAAATGTCCGAATTTTGTCTGGATTTTGTCTTAAATAAATTCCAATTTTTGAGAATAGTTTCACAGATTTTTCGGACACAATTTGGACATCCAAATAACCAATTAAACTGTCCGAAAACGCTACGAAATATGTATAAAAAGCTCCTAATAACCTCCGAAATACCTCCGAAGTGCAAGACGGTGATTTAGAGAAAATTCGGATCACTGGTTTTCCTGTGTACTGTAAGCTGGCAAGATTTTTTCTGAACATTTCGATTTTTTATTGCCTAAGCCTGAGCCTAAGCCTAAGCCTGAACCTAAGCCTAAGCCTAAGCCTGATACTAAGCCTAAGCCCCATACTAAGCCTAAGCCCTAAGCCTATATAAGCCTAAGCCCAAGCAGGCAAGGCCAAGTTTGAATTTGGTCAAAAATTGGACGTTTCTGGCGAATTCGGCCAATTTTTCGGCTGGAACCCGGTCAAAGAGCCTTTGTTTTGATTCTAAAAAATTGTAAACAATAATCTGACACCATTTAGACACGATTAGAATGCAAAAATCAAGGGCTTCGGAAAAAAAATTGTAATCGTCCCTCACTGAGGGTTCAGATTTCAGGGGGTCATATCTCAGAAAATCCAAATAGTGAAATAGGGGTACTTGAAGCAAAAATGCTTCCCCCAAGGTGCTCTACTCAAAAAAATAGGTCCACCATTTCCCCCCCCCCTCCCTCAACTGCATTTAATCCCATATGTCGTAGAAATATATGTTGTTATTAAGGTGGCGCTCCTGAAATGTGGGTTTTGGCCATTATTTTAAAAACGACCAAAAATAAGCATACATCGTAAGAACAAAAGCTTCTCAGATTTGAATTTCCTTCAATTTGATGTACATAAATAAATTTTGAACATTTTTAAGCAAATTTCAGCAAGAAAAATAGATTTTCACGGAAATGCCAAGCCAGTGCATTTACACGTACGTAATGATTTTGAAAAATTAAAAAACACAAACAGCTGTGTTTTACTTGAACATACTTTACAATTTTTGGCGTTTCATTGAATGTGGTGTACATTTTTTGTGAAATAACGCAATAAGTTTTTTGATGAGGTAGAAATATAGCGCGTGAATACAAACACAAATTTTCGACTTGCGATTTTAAAAAATTGGCTTAGGCTCAGATCAACATATACACTGTGAATAAACAGACTATGATTTTCTGAAACTACACCAAAAAACACCCAGAGCATTTTTTATTTTGTGTAAAATACCATGGTTAAGAAAAGTTTACTGGGGTCTTGGGTCCCCAAAATTCTGCAAAGTTTCAGCGCAATGGGGCAACGCCACGTAAAGTTGCTAGCTCAAAAAAATTATACTGAGCAGTGCTCACGGTAATTTTCGGCATTCGATATCTTTTTCCTGCTTCAACCAATTTGGCTAAAATTTGGTATGAAGATAGCCTATTATTGTGCGCAGATGAACATTCTTTTAGTTTTTTAAAATAATGTTCTAGACCATGATACCACTGCTTTTAGTGCTGAGAAACCAAACCCAAAAATACAAAAATTGCCATTTAAAAAAATCGCACTAAATAATCAGAAACAAAAACAATGTTCAACTAGAGGAGCGCAAGGGCTACATTTTAATATATGAATTTTTAATATATAAGACAAACATGCTATTAGTTATCGCTTGTCGAAAATTCACTCAGGCGCAGTGCGATGGCACTCACGTTACAGTATCACGTGATTTAAAATTTTTACACAAGGGTTCTTTCATACCATACTAATTACTTATTTAGTAATATTTTAGTTTTATCGACTTTTTGCTGACTGTTGAGGCAACTCCCGATTCTCGGAGCGCCCCCTTAAGGGGGCGCTCCGGGAACCAAGGATTTGGGCCATATTTTTTAAAAACAGCCGAAATGACCTATCATTCTTGAAAGAAAATTGCCCAAAATACTATTTCTGTTTTTTTGATGTGCATATCTCCATAGCAGAAAATTTTAAAAAAATTGGACAATTTACTGATTTTATTTGACTTTCACACAAATTCAGCTAGTAAGCCAGTGAATCAACGCTTTTTGAGGTTCTTCAAACAGACGATACGCAGATTTTATTAGTTGTAACAAAAAATTAAAACAATTTTATTGCGTTCTGTGCAAAAAAATCGCACAAGAAACCATTTTCAGAAGCAGCAGACTCAAATATAGGCTGTGTGAATACAAAACCAATTTTTCGGCATTCCATTATAAAATGCTGGTAAGATATTTTTCTACAAAATTTTGCACAATTATAGCCAAAGGTTCTGCGCAGTTGAACAATTTTTTGCAAAACTTGCAAATTTGTTGAAGCTTTTTTGAGCTATTTAGCCGCAAAAATAGCAATCCAAAAATGAATCACCTAAAAAGCTGATAAATCTTCCAAAATGTCAATTTTATTATTTATTTTCTTAAAAAATTGATTATGGCTTTTGTAACTTTTTTAACGGAATTATGCATTACTAGGAAAGGTTCAATTTTTTAAAAAGTGAAACGTGTGGGCAAACCTCACATTTTTACGTAGCGAAGTCGACTACTTTTTTTCGATCTAGCTCCCTGCTGCCGATAGGGATCGAGTTGAAATTTTGCACAATGAAAGAAAAAGTATAAATGCAGACGTGGAATTTTTCGATTTTTAATTTTTGACTCTCAGCACTTTTTGTAGCCGCTCACACAACTGATTTTTGAAAAATCGATTTTTTTGAAAACCAATAATTGAAATCGAAAATCGAAGACTTTTGACGTCTAGATTTTTAAAAGATCTTTCGATCGACACCAAGATCATCAAAATCGGTTGAGGTTTAACCGAGTTAGGTCGAAAACAAAATTAGTGTGAATAGAAAATTTGACATGGTCATAAAATTTGACATAATTGGATTAAAGTGCTGAAGAGTACCGGAAATAGGTTTTTTTGAGCCCATTTTGACATACAATTAAAGTGGTATTGCTACTCATTGCATGAGTTTAGTTCCAAACATGACTTAACGAGGAAAGTTTCAACTAGAAAAGAAAAATGCCCTGCGGAAAAAAGTGATAATAGGACGAGTGGCCTGGTCTATTCATAAAAGAAAAGTATCAGTGACAGCTAATATATTGGTTTTTAATTGGTGTGGCTGAAGCGGAAAAATGACCTACTAAAAGTTTGGAAACTAGAGCTTAACGATGTAATAAATAGGCCGCTTTGCTGCGCCCTATTATTGCGGGCACCACGGCAGCGCAGTGTAGATTGCAAAGTGTCGATTCGTACTTCTGTACTTACATCATCGTGTCACATGGTCCAATCGAAGAACGAAGTAGGCGAATTTATAATTAAACTGTTACAGCCTAAGTTATTAAAAAACCGACATTGCATACTTTCGTTCGTTCAGTAATATGTTCCTATGGGGTTCAGCATATATTTGTTTGTTATGCTACTTGTACAAAACAATACCTTTTTGATAAAAGCTTCCAAATTAGATATACTTTTCAGTCTAAGTTTTGTTATACTTTACAGTCCAAGTTTTATTTTAATAAAATCATACGCTATTACACATAAATTTAAGTAGGTCTTCCAGCATTTAATTAGCTAAATGTAAAACCCTAGTTCATACTTATTCACCTGATAAGCGCTGACTAAATGTGTCATTGTCTCTATTTCTGTGTTCTCTAGGAAAAGTATGAACTGGTCTTCAGGATGTTCGTCCTGAGCTACGCTGAAACGTATGTATGAGGACAATTTTCGGGGCAGAAAATTAACAGCCCTCAGCGCTCAGTTCAAATTTGCTTGTAAAATGACGAGCATACGTTTACAAAATAGAAAAAAATTATAATTACGGCAATGGTGAGACTCCCGCTAGCAGGATATCAATCAACCTTACTGTTGATTAATATTGATATTGTATTGACGTACAAGCTGTGCACGTTCAGCCTATTCTACGGTTAACGCTATGCCTGGAAATAAATCAACATACACTTGGAAATTCAAATCAGGATTAAACTGTGTGAAAGATTTAAGTTTTCATTGTTTCGTTAAACTGAACGGATTACAGGAGCCAGCATGAGCCGATGGTGCCCGCAATAATAGGGCGCAGCAAAGCGGCCTATTTATTACATCGTTAAGCTCTAGTTTCCAAACTTTTAGTAGGTCATTTTTCCGCTTCAGCCACACCAATTAAAAACCAATATATTAGCTGTCACTGATACTTTTCTTTTATGAATAGACCAGGCCACTCGTCCTATTATCACTTTTTTCCGCAGGGCATTTTTCTTTTCTAGTTTACACAATTTTTCCGCTTCAGCCATACCAACCAAATACAAACTCAATTACGATTTAGTGCTAATTTTGTTACTACTCTAATCATACAGCATGTATTTTAGATGTCTAAAGAAATCTAAATCGATCTGAATTAAAATTTAACAAAAAATAGTTGTCACTTCCTTATTTTAGTGGCATGACGTTTGCGACTGCTGTACTCCTGATAGTCGAAATCTATTCTTTTCGTTACAAAATTACATGTTTGGTTTTCTCAAGTGGTTCAACTATTTTTTGTCAAACTTAAGTAATGTATTTGCAGATAATGTGCAGTAATAGTCAGTGACTTATGGTGTAGTTAAAAAAGACAAATCAATAAATGTTTTTACTTCAGATTCACAGGTATAGAACACAACTATAAGCCAGCTACAGCCATGATGATACCAAACATATGTATATATACACATAAAAATGCTAAATGCACATGTAAATGCACCAATTGCACAATAAAACAAAAGCACAAACACCTGACCCGGCTGATACGGTGTGCCCAACTTTTCCTACCGTTATTAATCGAGAAAAATTTAAGTGAAATTGTATATGGATTAGGCTAAAAGTCTAACTCATATTACCAACTAGGTAT
>JASANF010008037.1:0-22139 GCA_030248245.1 Trissonchulus sp. WLG1_4 | reverse complement strand
GGGCCTTTTTCTAAAATGGACTTAACTGGACTTGACTTAACTGGACTTAAACCAGCGGACTTAAGTGGACTTAAACGCATTCCAAAAATATCGGATTTAAGTGGACTTAATTAAGTCCGCTGCAAGTTTAAGTCCAGTTAAGTCGGACTTAAGTGGACTTAAATTTGCAGTGGACTTAATTAAGTCCACTTAAGTCCAGTATTTTTGGAACGCAGACTTAATTAAGTCCGACCCGATTAAGTCCGACTTAATTAAGTCCGATTTCATTCCTAAAATAACTTCGGCTTTTAAGACTGTGTGGATTACGAGTTTATGTTTATAACTTTTGACTAGTTTTACCGTTCTGCATGTGTAATACGTCATTCGAAAGCTCACAAATTGCGCTTTTCAGCCATGTAAATGTTAAAATTTTTTATGTTTTTATTTTTTTAAAATTACATCCTGAACAACTTTAAAAAGTTGTGACAACTGTATTGTACCATTCTAAAACAAAAATTTTCGTTTAAGGCTGGTGTATACCCGCGTTTAAGGACTGTCTCTGTGTTCAGTATGGTCTTGTGGTTTGTCATTGGCCTGAGATTGATTTAGACTTGCGAAGTCTTCGATACTGTTCTTAACCTGCGATTAATTCATATGTAATTTCACTCATGCATCTTTGGGACAGTTCTGAACTCTGAAGCAGTCTTACGTACGTCAGCCAATCAAATTGAGGCATATTACATGTGACACCAAGAACAGCCAATCAGACAGTTGCAGGCCGACTAGTGGAAAAAACTGCTAGTTTGTGTTGCGTAATTGAAAATGTGTTTCTGAGCATTTTTTTGCGTGAAAATTTGAAATGTTATATACTTCTGAAACCCTAAAAATTTCTACAAGTATATAAAGCACTTTTACGACAGATTTTCGAGTCCTTTGGTAAGCTTTTTGCTTTTCAATCGGGCGACCACGGATCGAATCCAGTTCTGAGCTATTTTAATTTCAGTTTTACTTTGATTAGCAAATGCGATTAATATACTTTTAAGTTATTTTCAACGAAACGCAGTTAATCCAATCGAGTTTGAGCATTATTTCACGTGTAAAAGACTGTTCCTCTGTCCTCAAGGAGTATGAATTAATCACCCATATATAAAGACAGGGACAAGGACTTTACTTTACTTTTACTTTTTGTTAATTCTTGATCAACTTCACACATGCAAAAACAAACTATTATGTTGTTTTCGCAAATGCAGACGCACATGTAAGATGATGCGGCACTCTGGTCGAGACATAGTGAAGACTCAAATGTCATTGGCTAAAAATGACAAACCTTGACCACGTGATGAAGATGAGTAATCACAGATGTACATGCGGTGGGTCTGGGGGGGGGCAAGCCCCCCCCCCAGATTTGAAATTCCGGGACAAGCCCCCCTTCAGATTTGACCCGTCGGGACAAGCCCCCCTCCTTGAAACTCCAAAATTGCCTCAGATCGCCCTAAAATGCTTAAAAAATGAGCAAAGAGCGAAAAAATTGATAAAAAAATCAGAATTTAGCAAAAAATTTCCCACTTTTAGGCAAAAACTAGAAATTTTTGCGTTTTTGGGACAAAAAAATTGGGACAAGCCCCCCCCCTAAAATGTCGAAAATTTCGGGACAAGCCCCCCCCAGACCGAGACCCCGTGTACATGTATGCGAGTAATCAATAACACCCGGCCAATCAAAAACAACAAAAGTGCCCATAACAAGAAACACTATAGGACAACAAATTTGGTCAAATAATGACTGCTCGACACCATGTAATTTCTGTGTCGTATTATTTTTCAGCAGGATTTATGTGTCACTATAGTCTTATCTGGATTATTTTCAACCATATTTGACAAAGCGTAAGTCTGAAAACCCACATTTACTACACTCGTTAGTGGTACAAAATTTTTAAGCTTTATAAGAAAATTATGTTATTACAAACTTTAAAATTCAGTCCTACAACGGTTATCAGCTCTAAACTTGAAATTTCAGCCAAAAAGAAACATCATACGTTCCATAAAAATGCCAGTAATCGACTGAAAAAGACTAATTATCGGCCATATAGCAACTTTAAAAAAATAAAAAAACTTAAAAAGTATGTCATCAAAAAGCCCATTTATTTAGCTATCATTTGACATATAGATCGTCTAAATCGGTTCAGTATGTCAAAAGTTATAAACGATTATGTAAGAGCTATCAAGCACTTAAATCCGTTAAGTCCGCGTAAAGTTACGCGGACTTAAAATTCTCCCAAATACGTGTAAATTTAAGTCCGCGGACTTAAGTGGACTTAATTAAGTCCATTTTAGAAACGTGCAAAAGTTAAGTCGGACTTAAATAAGTCCAGCGGCAACTTAAGTCCACTGTTATTTTTGGAATGCGATCGGACTTAAATTTAAGTCCGGTGATATTTTAGAAATGCGACTGGACTTAATTAAGTCCACTGGCAGCGTTAAGTCCACTTAAGTCCACTTAAGTCCACTTAAGTCCGATTTTGCATTCCAAAATTCCGGACTTAATTAAGTCCAGTTAAGTCAAGTCCAGTTAAGTCCATTTTAGAAAAAGGCCCGGGTTTTTTTGGGGGGGGGGTCTTTTTTTTTTTAATGTTACTATTTGCCATCTCAATCATGATAATTTCCCGATTTCAAAAGCGACACTGGTAGGTGTTTCAAGTTAACATACATGATGGTAATATGTAACAAGTTATATATATATATATATATATATATATATATATATATATATATATATATATATATACTTTATTGTGTTACTGACAGTTTTGATAGTTTTACTGTTTTGGCTTGTGGAGTTATAATCCTTATACTTCGTCCATATTTTGCTTTATTTGGATACTGTGTACAAGCCCATATTTGTTGTTTTTTTAATATTCTATTTTGATTTGTTTTTTTATATTCTATTTTGATTTATTTTAATTTTAGCGTCAGTGATTTGTGCAGCGCCAATGATGGGCGGCTACTACCGGGCCCAGACCATAAGCTTCGACCAGGACACGGACGACGTGGTGGTCAAGTTCGTAGACTATGGCGGATATGCCACGCTGCCCGCCAGTGATCTAAGCCAAATTAGGTAACACACTGCTCTTACTGACTCCTGGTTGTGTAAAGGGGGCCTAGACAAATGGGGTGAGAATTGGTTAACGGGAGAAGGGAGAAAGCTACGGAAGAGAATTCTGATCGGGATTTCTAAAGTCGTCTGACGAAAAATAGTTGCACCTCTTGTACATCAAGTAGTCGCAGAAGTCATGCCAATAAAATAACAAAAGTGACAGTTTGCGCATCTTGTGTCGAGCGGATTTTTTTTAAAACATACTTTTTTTGTTATCTTTGAAGCTTAAAGTATAAAAACTTGAAATCAGAAGTTTTCGTTCCTACTATACTATACTATACTACTAAAAGTTCAATGTCAAAAAGTGTATCAGCTATTTATCGTTGGCGCCTTAGACAGCAAATAATTAGAATTAGTAAATAGTAAGTAAAAGTTTCTGCTGATGATGATCAATGCACCACTCTCAAATCTACGTGTGGAAATTTTGCATTTACGCCAAACTTTGACTGAAGCAGAAATTTTTTATGCTGTATTTTGCATTTGCATTATTTCATTTAGATTAAATTGTAACCTTACATTTGACATTGTTCAATAATTGTTGTTTTAGGTGTGATTTTATGACGCTTCCCTTCCAAGCAGTGGAATGCTATCATGCTCGCTTATATTCTTCAGATGGTAAGTTGCTAGCTGCTGTCATGAATTTGGTGTTACTCTGTAGTTTCGAATGATTTTTAATTTAAGCAGCTAACTGCTAATTCTACTAGCACTATGATTGCGGTGAATTGAAAATATTGCCAGTGCAGTGTAGATGCAGGAGACAAAATATTACAGAATTTAGAGACTGAGTAATACAGCATTTTGTTCTGATTATACGTAGGAGAGGGGGGTGGGTGGGGGATGCTAAACAATGTTCTGTTTCGCGGTGCGCCAATATCTGATGTTATCTTGCATCTGTTGATGTGTATCCTATTTATTAAATTTAGACCGACCTTCTGGGTTGTCTTATTCAGCTACTGCAACAGTCTGAATAAGCTAAGAATCTGCTTATAATAAGCTAGATGTAAGCTAAGCATAGCAATACTAGGTGACATTTATACATTTATTATGTTCTTGTATTTCAGACAGTGGAGAGTGGCCTGCGGAGGCGAGAACATTATTTGAAGAATTAGCCCTGGGGAAAGTGATCGAAGCAGAAATAGTAGGATATTCACCAAATCAGATTCCGCTTGTAGACCTTTACGTGCCCAGAAATGGAGAGGTAAAATTGTTTGACGTTTTGCAGCATTTTTTTAGAATGTATTCTTTCTTAATTGGCCGCTGTTTAGACGCTTGTAAACAAATTCCCAATGTGATACAAATGCAACTTAGTAACGTGCGGCAGAAAATACTTAATAATATTGTTGCTAATCTCTGCTAGTGATGATCAATGCACCACTCTCAAATTTAGTAGCAGTGTGGAAATTTTGCATTTCGCCAAAACTTGACTGAAGCAGTGTTATTAGCTAGGATGCTGTTGCGAAACTACGCAATTATTCTTGAATAAGCTTAACTTTAATAGTTAATTTCAGTAACACACTATTTCAGACTAAGTAGTGTACTAAGTAGTTGATATTGTTACGGTGTAACTTTAATTCAATTAATTTAAATTTAACCCATTTAAATTTATAAGGATAGGCTGTGATGCAAATGTGTGATGTTTTTTTATGTTTTAGAGCGTTCTCTTGAGTCAGTGTTTAGCCGAAGCAAATCTAGCCAAATTGGTGGAATTACAACAACCCCTAGCAGTTTCATATTAATTATATACTCCCAGATTTACAACAATAAGATTATACTGGCATCACCTAGAATTACAAACAATTTCTGTAATTATACCTCTGGTTATCATCAAATTGACATTTTGTCTTGAGTGGTGTATTTCTGTTTGTTTTTTGTTTGTTTATATTTTGTTGGTTTTTGCTGATTTTTAACTCGCTAGATTTATTATTGTATTATGTGTATTGAGTAATTAATAATCTGGGCTTGAATGGTTTTTTAATTTTCGCATTAATTAGAACGGGATATTGTTGCATAGAATGTTTTTAAATGATTTGTTTTTTGTTGTATAGATAAAATAATATACATATCGTCGGTCTTTTTTTGAGATGTTGCTTTTTGACTCTAAAAATAGTCCGTACCGAACTAGTTTTTTGTTTTCAAAGTATACAATTTTGCGCTAAAATTAACTTTAGTTAAATTATTTGAATAGTTGTATTTCAGTTTTATGAAGTTTCCGGTTGTGCGTTTTTTAGTGCCAAGTTGAATGTCAGGAAATATTTAGATTTTGTAATTTAATAATTATCTTTTTGAATACTTGTTTTCAGCATCAGGTCAAAAAATTCGCTCCGCAGACATTTTTTACGTCACCACATAGTATTACGTAGAATTTTTTGTGCCAACTTCTGAAGTTGTTTTGACAAGGCATTTTCAAGGATTTTGTTCGAACTTCAGTATTTCACAATATTGCGCCGTAATAGTTTATGTTGAGTGTGCGTATGAATGAATAAATAAGATATGTAAACGGCGATTGATATTCTGTGGGTTGCTTTAATGAAGGTCTGCTATTTGGCATGTTTTTAATTAACTTTTCTTCAGAAGCCACAAATAGTTAAAAATAGCTAAAATTGAAATAAGTAACTGTTTTGATGTTAGCTTCAGTCAAAATGGTTTTAGCTTTTTTGCTGGACGATATCTTGCAATTAATTTTAGTGACGACAACTTTTTACAATGACTAGCAACTAGCAGCGTAACAAAAAAGTGACTATAGTTTTACATGGCTAGCTACCACGTTGGCTTACTGGTAATTATAATTCTACGTAGTAGCTGACCTTGAAATCCTTACCTCAGAATTTTCAAGAATCGAAAAACAACATGAAAATTTCTGTTTAATTTCTGAAAAATGGAATAGTTTTAGAAACATGGGATAAGTTCTGAAAAATGGGATGTCTGCTGCAAATTTTTTCTAGTTTCTATAACAAATGTGTTTCAAAACAATATCGTCGAAATCGTTATTACAACCTTAATAATCGTACGCTTCATAAGTGACTCCTGCTTCGAAGCGGTACGAGAGATTGATTCTCACATTTATGAAAATTTGTACGGCGTGAGAGAGAATTAGCAGCGAGACGTATTTACCATCACCCAGTGGCCTATGGCCGAAAAAGATTGAGATTTTCATGTGGTAAAATCGACCATGCATGGATGAGGAGTGGGAATGGGGGGCATTCACCCTCCGTAAAATCGAGGGGCCGATGAGAGAGTCCCGAAAATCAAGGCAAAATTTAGTAAAAATGGTAGTTTTTCACGAAATTTTAACAAAATTTACAAAATTTAGGGCATTTTTCGTGATAAACGGGGGGAGAGGGTCTCCAAAATTTGACCGGAGAGCCCCCTCAAATTTTGACCCCGTTAAATATATGAAACGCACCGTTGTTTTTGCATGTGTTGTGCTTATCTGCTCCAAAGCATATGTAACGGTTTCAAAGCTTTGCGGTTGCCTCTTCCGCCAAATTTTTGGTACCCCCCTGATTTCAAAAAATACCCTAATTTGGGCAAAATTTTCGCAAAAAAATGCCATTTTCACTAAATTTTGCCCAAATTGTGGAAACCCCCGCCCCCTCAAACATGTATGCTCCAAAGACTATAATAGAGTGCTAAATAGCAGCCCGTGTTTGCTCACTGCCTCTGTGGTTCGCAGCAGTGAATTTAGTTTTCCATGTTCTGTTTGTTTGGTTTGGATTACATGTTTGTTCATGTGCTTTGCTTGAATTGCATTGGTTATATGTTTGTCATTTGTATTTCCAATGGCTGTATATGCTGTTTTCAATTTAAATTTTATTCTGTTCTTTGTTAATTCTGCTTGTATAGATGTTACGCGTTTACGTTTTTGTTATGTAAAAATTGTTTCTGTTCGCAGTTGATTTAATTGTACCAATTATTTTTTATGTTTGTGGCGTTGTGCTTTTTTGTTCTGTTTGAGCTATTTTTGGCGCAGTATCCTAATTTCTATTATAATACATATTCTATAATTGTTTGTTGGGGTTTATATATCTTTATATTTTGTGAAAGGTAAGGTAATTATATTAATACATATATTGAATTTTTAATAATTGTTAATAAGCGGTCATGACGTATTTTGTAATTTTTTGCATGTCTACCATCCGTTGGTAAATATAATTATATTTGTATTTCTTAATTCATAAATAATTTTTCATGGATCTTTATTCTCAAATAATTTAATTTAAACGTATTTTCGTATACATTTAATATATTTTGTAGATTTATTTTGCTATGAAATTTATATGGTTTTGTAGTCCATCATAAATTATTTTTGTAACATGGGATCGGTTTTTGTGGTATTTGTGTAGCATTTGACTAAACTATCCTAACTGACGCTCTGACTTTTTTAATCAAAACAATATATATATATATATATATATATAATATATATAATATATATAATATATATATATATATATATATATAATATATATATATATATATATATATTTAGGAAACTCTGCGTTTGATGGAGACAGAAACAATTTCTGAGCTTTTCCAAACAGATTTCCTTAAGTTACCCGCTGTTTTAGACTGATTGTACGCGTACTTTTGCCTAAAAACGGAAAATTTTGTGAAAGTATTGAAGTTATGTATATCTCGCAATTTGTGACAATTTGAAACAAATTAACGTATTGTGGCTTCATGCAAAGTTAAGTCTAAAAATATCCGCTACATGTCTTTCAGTCATTTAAAAGCGGAATTATACAAACTGATTTTCAGAAGGTGATTTTCAGAACCGTTTTATTATTAGCTATCAATTCTATATAGCGTTCTGTCCATATATACCTGTCAACAGCATATACACCATACGTTGTCATGTGATAAGCATATCAATGATTTTACGTGTTCTGCATATTAATATGATTCGTGTTTGTCTGGGTCCGTAGCAGCTTTGGCGGATTAAATTAAGATCTGTGGGTTAGTAGCATCTGTGGGTTAGTAGCGCACAAATCTGGCCTTATATATACACGGCAATCTGGTTATGAAAGGTGGCGTGACCACAGCTCCAAGTCGAGTTTGGTGTTTGGGCTATTTTTTTAAATATTGAAACAAGTTTTCAGCGAATATATACTGAATACGGACACTAAAATTACCGTGAGTAGGGTTAGCCATATGTGTCAAATTCAGGTCAGGGGGGCTTATAGGCAGGTTTAGTTTGATGGGGGGACCCTTGTTCGACCTTGATATGCCACCAGAGAAGATCACATTTTTCCAACTCCACGGTATACAGTAGCACCATTCCGACCACCGCTTGAGTTTTAGGAGCCGCAAAGTTTAGCCACAAACTCTTAAACTACCTAGTCCTATTAACCACACAATTTTTTGATCTAATCTACTGAATCTGTTACAGTGTACAGACCCGTATTGTCCGTGTCAATTTCAGTGGGTATACTATGCCTTGCCTTTTTCGTTACGATAGATAGGATGTTTGCGTGGTTTCTATTACGGTTTTGCGTATTGCGCTATTTTCAGCGCGTTTGTTGGGTAACAATGGCAGGCTAGGCTTTTTTTGGTTGGTAGTTTTTTTGTTGTGGTATTTTGATCATTCAAGAAAGCTAGTTTTAGTGTAATTTATAGTTTTTTTTTGAACCCTTGGGAATCTCGTCTTCTTGCGGTCACTTTTCATGAGACTAAATTGTAGCATGTCGTATCGGCACTTCTTTTGCATGTGCGGTTTTCTTTCTGTCAACTGAATGAAACCGATTAGTGGTTGTCGCGTTTAATAGACCGTTTATGAAAGTATCTTCTGTCGCCTTGTAAACTGTACACTTAGTCTCCACTTTAAACTCATTTGTCATCGAGTTATATATATACTGTACGTTGTAATTTTCTCTCTCTCATCTTTCCCCTATTTTCTCTAGTATAAAGGTATTGTCTGGCTTAATGTGCCTATAGTTGCACTTTATTGTACGTACGTATATTGAGTAGATGATTTATGAAGCTGTATGAGCCATGTAAAAACATGGAGCAAATATGGATAGAAAATTTTTGGCTTGAATTTGTTTTAAGCAAAAATATTTGAAAGGAAGTGTTTTCCTGATCCCCCCTTTGAGAACACTGAGGATCAGTAACAAACCATTATCTTCGTACATATGTGTTGAAGTTTTGTTTTGCTCAAGGTCGCGCATCCAATGATTGGTAGTTTTGAAATTTTCAAAAGAAAGTTTTTCGTATTTTTAAGAAGTATGTAGCTAGTAAACGGTATTTCTGACGGTGTACGTATGAACTAGAAACATTACGCTGACAACAAATAGCTAGGATTGAAATCATTAGTTACGTAAATGCAACATTGACTTGTGCAAATTAAGGTCAGACTCAATGTTATGCATTCTTTCCTTGTTTTTTTTCCGTTTAAAATTTTGCATATTTCACCATCACTAATTGTGAAAAACCGCATTTTTCGACATTACAAATTGTAAAAGGAAATTTCATCGAGAAATTTATGACGCAATGAGGATATGCAAAAAGTCTTTGTAAATCTGCAAATGACTAAACTGTGGGGGTTGACTAAATTACCACTTTTTTCAGTCGTATAGTAGACTTATTTTCGTGATGATTTATGCCATAACTTCACTTTGCTTATGTTTTGATTCTTTTGTATTTCCACGTGAAGTTAAGTAGGCGGACCTTTTTTTCGAGTAAACAAAGTAAACAAACTTTGAACAACTTTTTAGCTCTAATAACTAAAAATTGAATTAATTTATCTGATACTCGAATTAAAGGCTGGCTTTCGGGTTTACGCGAATGGTTTGGTTGGGAATAATATAGAATGATTATTTTGTGTTTGGGCCCGTGGGGTAATTTGGAACATGTCTAGGGTTTTTGCATGTCTGTCTTATTAGCTATCTATTCAATTATAGTTATTATTTTTTCCTTCTTGGATAGTGAGTAGCGTATACATGTTAGATGTGTCATTAAAATTCTTTACAAAATAGACTTTAGTATGTTGTACTTTCAAGTCCGTTTTCTACTTGTCCGTAAGGTGGTAAGTGTCGTGTCCGTGTCCGTAAGAGTTGGTTTGATTCATACTGCAGATGTTTGAACAGCCTGTCCGGAAGACAGTTGAATTCAGCCCGACTTTTGTATGTGACCATAAACCACAAACAAACCAGATATGAAATTCCTTCGAGCATTATAAAATTTTGGTGGATTCAGACCAGCAGCGTCATTTTAGTAAGTCCACCCTCTGTGGCACATAAGTTTCGCAAAATTCTTTGGACCTATAAGAGACGATTCCATACGCCATGGCTATACGGCGAAAAACAAGACTGAACGTTTCGTCCGTATAAGTTCGACGACAAACGGACATGGGTTGTGCCATTTAGTTCTGACTAATGGACGTACGGCTGAAGGGCTGGCTGATGAGGTTGAATGGAATAAAATATGAATAAACTAGCCGTTCTGCCGTTCACTTTGTCCAGACACATTTTTCGTATTTCTCAACGACAGAGATGCATGGCTCAACCGTAAGAGAGGTCCAAACTCCAAGCGACGACTATGAAGCGCTAGAACTGGTCACGAATTATGCCGAATGAAACGCGTAGTGCATGCACACGGTCCCTATCTACTATCGACTATCTGCAGTTACATGCACCAGCATCCGATTACTCAAGCAGATAGGGTGTGAATTTCACAAAGGTAGTTTTACTAAACAAAGGTTTTACGTACGTTTTTATGATTTGCACATATTACGAAATATAGCCTGATTCGTTACTAATTTTCTAGATTTTCTTAAATCAGGGTTAAATTTCTTAAGTTTAAATTTCTGAGATTTATGAATAGTGTGTCATACACTCATACTCTTCCCATTATGAACTCTAGACGATGTGACAAGAGTTTATTGTCGTTATGACATTGAACTTCATCGATATACACGGGCAGCATCATCGATATACGATAGAGCACAAATATACATACTTTACGAATAATAATATGATCGGAGTCAGAACTAGAAACGGAAGCATGACAGATACTTAAGCAATCTTTATACATACATATTCCATAATATCCTTACGCAACTTTTATACAGTACAAAACTACAAAAACAACATAGTTTACATACAAACTTGACCACTTAAACGAAATTGAACAAGAATACTTAGAACCTTACCTTAATTGACCAAGAAAATTTATTTCCACAAAGCAAAAATTGAGACAATACTTCCTAATCTTAATATAAACACTAAATCGTGAAGCCATGCGAAATTTTACAAAAAAGTTCACTGGTAAAATCACCACGAACTGAAAAATGAGAATCACACTCGATGAATTTTAGTGGAAATTTCTTACGTCTCATGTATTCGGCCATCATTATAATAAACATGATTGTTCAAACAATTATACAATGGCAGGATCATGAAGTGAGCTTTACCTATACTGGTCAACATTTCAAATTAGAAAACAAGTGTATATTCTCAAAACAGCCCTGTAATTTTGTGCTGATGAATGTAAATTAATGCACACAATAAAGAAGAATTAACCCTATACACATTATTCGATTCAAACAGGAGCTCAAAGACTATTAAAGGAACGAAAAACGTACCTTCTTTTCCACTAATTATTGATAGCTATTTGTAAGTAGACCTCAGCTTTGAGGTAAGGTATTAAAGTATTTCTATATTAATCTTATCCGTTTAATCATTTGAAAGAATAGACAGTCACACTAAATACAAACCATACCAATAGGCCATGACCATACGTGGGCAGAAAAGCAATGCTAGGGGCTGGGTGAGCAACCTTTTCTCCAAATTGGCTTCGTGAACCATCTTCTGCGGGGAAATGAACTGGCATTTCAAATGAGTTGCCCCTCAAAGCCTAAAATTCTGTCCGAAACGTTTTGGCGACTTTTAGATACAGCGATGCCGATTTTTTGTGATTTTTATGTCCTTTTATGTTGAATCTAGCATCAGTGAAGCAATAATTACGTATACAAAACCATTTTTTCGCCTGGAAATAATGTTTTATCGTTACTTTAGTGTGCTTCCTCCATCCATGGGGGGCAGGGCAGCCTCCAAAAAATTTGGCCTAAAAACATACCACATAGATCGTCTACCGGACGAGCCCCCCTCCCACGCCCATGTATGACCGTAACAATTTCATACAAAGTAAAAACCTATAAAAGCTTACTAACACGAGTCTGAGCACAAAATGGTGAAGGTGAAAGCAACTTTTCTTAGCTTTTCACGAGCCATGGATTTGCCAGAATGGCCTCTCTACTACGGTCCCCATAATCATAGAGCAATTCCTCTCCCGGATTGATAGTCCGCACTGCGACTAATATCAAATATGGTCTTCCGCGGATTTCCACAACTTTGGTCGTACAATTGGGATCTTTGGCTGAGTGATTCACCAGACGCCCTAAATAACCTGATTCGTCCGTCGCGTCTACACTGAAACAAAACAGAAGCACATCAATTATTATATCTTCTGAGAATACATACAGTCTCAGGCTCAATCTGCGGGGGATAACCCCAATTACCCGTATCTTAAATTGGGCTTCTCCTAGGTTCCCCTATTTTACGTATTATTTTCTATTTCTGGTTATTCTGATTTTGGAGTATTTTACAGCCATCAGAAGCAAATGTTTAATCTCAGGGTACCATTTTTGTTTCGATAGATAAAATCTGAGAGGGACTTTGTAGGGTACTGAGGCAATTGTTCCTCCTCCGCATAGGTGCTGATTATTTTTACATCACGCTTTTCATGTTTTGTCTCTTTCTTGAAGTATAGTAAGTGCGGAAATTAAACCAAATAAAGAAACCTACACAACTCCCGATCAAAGCTAAAAACTGTTAAACGAAGTCATCAATACAGTTGATTGCTTCGACGACACTATCGGCATTGTATAAAATCTCAGCAATGTCAAACCGAAAATAGCCCGCCCAAAACGACGCACCAATAGGATCTGTTCTTGTGCCGAAAATAGTACATGTAGCAGCCGATTTGTGGATTCTCATTGTATTCGTCCTCCCGAGATTTGGCCGTCGTCAGTGAGATCAGGTCCCCCTTATATTCCACCACGAAGTCGTGAGGATCAAATCGTTTCGTCGCAATCACGCCTCGTCCTTTCTCGCCCAAATCTGCTACCTGAAATTACCATTTTTAGTTGAAATAAAAAATTGGAAAGATTTCAGCAATGAAAATGAGGCTCAATATTATCAAGAGTACATAATAGTGTCTCACTCTTTATAGAAGAAGAGTGAGACACTCTCCTTTCTGCCTGTGTTATAGCGCAGGCACATGCGCTGGTCGTTTTGAAGCCACATGTTGCCGTTTTATGCAACATGTTGTTAGCCAATCAGAAGCGAGCTCCGCATCTAATTGGCTAGTCCGCTCCGAGCAGCGGTCAAGTAAACCATAGCAACCACAGAAGACGTGTCTGTCTGATGCTGATTGGACAACGTGAGGCCGCCTGCGTGCTGGTTGGAGTACGTGCACAGGCGTCTAGCGAATCAGAAGCGAAGCTCGCTTCCGATTCGCTAGCCACATGTTGCATAAAACGACAACATGTGGCTTTAAAACGACCAGCGCATCTGCTTGCGCTATAACACAGGCAGAAAGGAGAGTGTCTCACTCTTCTTCTATAAAGAGTGAGACACTATTATGTACTCTTGGTATTATGATAAAACAGAGCTCCGTGCAGGGCAGTAAGCCTTGAGAGACTGCTCCCCGGATGTAGTCACTCTTGAAGTGGCACCCCTGACGATACAGGGCTTTATAACGAAGAAGAGCATCGCACCCGAGGGCGGACACGCCAGAGGATAATATAATATCTGTATTTTTTTTTTTTTTTTTTTTGAATAATATTAAACTTTTAATATATTATAATATACTTATAAATATAACTATTTCAAAACTACATAATATAATACAATATACTTACCTCTAATCCATCTTCGCAAATAGAAAGCACAGCCTTCTCCAATTCTTTCCTCTTTTCATACTAAAAATAAAATAAGTATATACATTTTCAAGATAAAACTCAGCAAACTTAACGAAAACCACTTTTAAAATAAAAAAACAGGATCTAATTTATTGTACCTAGTTTTTGAACAACCAACAAGCTTACTGCCAAAGTGCCAAAACGACCCAGTTATACACGAATTTTTTGTAAGGGCGGGTCCTCACTTGTGGTTGTCCGCATACACGGGCGTGGAGGAGGGTTTCACCCACCACCCCCCCAGAATGTTTGGTAAATAGTAAATCGGTGGTTATTGAAGAGCAAATGGGCGGAAAAGTAGCACCCCCTCCACCCGTCCCCCCCAAAAAAATTTGCTGCCAGCACATGTATGGTCCCCCCCTCTACTTTAGGTCGACCTCTTCCCCACTTTTTCGGTTACCGCCCCAATTTTGTATGCATCACAAAATTTGTGTGAAACTGTGTAAACATTCGTGATTTGCAAATTTTTACGCACTGCTATCTGAACCTCACTTTGATACCACAGACTTATTTGCAGAGGCTGCTGTTCAGCCACTGAACTATGTTTACTACGCAAAATCCGCAAGAGACAGAGCAAGTATATATATTTTTTCACAGCACGTCTTATACTGAATGAGTGTATAATATATTTACGTTCTGTCCAAGGGTCCCCTAAAGGTTCTGGCTATTATCCGGGATGTGGGCCGGCTCTAGCCGTCCCAGCTACATTGGATCCTCAAGATGGCCCAGGAACAGAAAGAAGATGTGTATACATTTCAAAACAAACTTTAAAGCATGTTTGAAAGTTGAAGGCTGCAGTCTGAACGGCGACTAGGGCAAATGGTAATTTATACGTGCCCCCCCCCCCCATCCTCTTTCAAAACATAGTTTATACGTACCAAAAAACTGCCAATGGCAAGACGCAAAGTTGGTTAATAAAACCAAAATGAAGGTCAAATACACTGTACAGACTAGTAGGTAACACTAAATGACAATTGACTGTATGAAATTAGAGAACGAAGTTAGACACACCAAAGGTAAAAAATGGGCATAAGGGCATAAATATTTCTTGTTACCGAAACATTACTTCAAAACTACCCTTGACGTTTTAAGGTGCGCTTCAGCATTACGTACTATATCTTTCGCAGACAGCACTCACTTAGAGTATTGATGCTTCAAAAAAAGACTAACTTTAATGGTTGCTTCTGTCTTCCGATAGCTTCTGCGCACTGGAAAATACTCTGTTAGCTTGTGACTGAAATAAATAAAACAAAAATGGAAATAACAAAACATTGAGCATAGATTTCATATCAACTTACCAAACCAAAATGCCAAATACGAAATCCAGACAATATTATATATTGAGAAAATTGTTAAAAGTGAAATACAATTCGAAACAGGGGCATGATGTATATATAGATGCAAAACAGCATACAACTGATCGATGCAAACATTATACGCAATAACGTATGTCACTAAAGTTTCTGCAAAAGTCTTGTTTTCCGAAAAAAATCAGTATAATCGGTTATTCTTGACAAAACCTCTGTATGACAAAGATACGTCTGTATGAGATACATATTTTCATTAAAAAATTACATACATATTTTCATTAAAAATAATATACATCTACAATGAAACATGCTAAAATAAATTTACCTATTCACAGGAGTTTTCTTGGCAGTCTGAGTTGATTTTTTAGTTTTCTTCGGGGTCGCAGCAGTTCCATTGGGTCGTTTATTGTTGACTTTGAGTCTCACCGGCGGTGCTGGAGTTTGAGTTTGGAGCTTTACTGGTTCTGAGTCGTGTTCTTGTTTGATTTCGAAGGATGAGGCGGATTCAAATCCAGAGTCTGATGATGCAACACTCGCACATTTGCTAATACCACATGGCTTTCTGAAAATATATCAATATTTTATCATTATAAGTTGTAACAATGCCCTTTCGCCACGAGCAGCAATTGGGTAGACTAGCAAAACCAGCTGAACTTGATCGCAAAAATGCTTATTAAACAACAACCAGAACAAGTTTCGCAGCAGCATAGAGAAACGCACCTTGTTTAATGAAACGGACAAGAGTCAGACTAGCAAGTAGCCATCACCATGCGACACGTTAGTGCTTTGGCTTGGAACCTACCCGAAAGAGAGCTGGTCTAACCCAGCTGGACTCGACCCTACCCAATGCACACAAGTCTGCAGAGCCCTCAATGATTAGTAAACAAGAAAATCATGTTTTGCGCACGTTGTTTGAGTATAATTTTTATAATGCTTATGATAATGTAAACATGTTCAATAATAATAAACTGCGCTCTCCTATCGTACGCTGAAACAACAAAAAAGTATATACCTATTAATCCTGCTAATAATTTCAGCATTATTCCTTATTATATAATAGTATATATATGTTGTATACGCCACAGAAGATATATATATATGTATATAAAAGTCATTAACACAAAAAAATCTTACACAGTGATTGTTGGAGCACTAGAGGGCGATTCGGGAGATTCTAGTTCATCTTTCACCTGTTTACTGGGCGACGGTAGATTCAGAGCTGTGGCGGGAGAGACAGCTAAAACTGTGACAATATTATTATTTCTCATTACAAAAGCTGAACTTCTATCATCGAACTCTGTTAGTCGAGCGTTAAAGTTAGGCAAAAATTGTGTTATAGGGCGTTCATTTTGAGATTTAAACTATATTCATATACAGAATTTACTTCACTGCATTTGAATCTCAATCGAAAACCGTGACAAACAATTGCCTTTGGAAAATTGTTGTTTTGGTATTAATGCAGTTTATATCAACCGATCTGAAAAACTCTAATTAACTCTTAGCTAAACCAGTTTGCTGTATACAAACCTCTACCTCGGCTAAACCGCTTTTGTAGTCTACCGTATAAGTAAAATTATAATATACTAACGTTTGGCGCGTCTTGGCATGGCAAATATTGGACAAAATTGTTGACTATATCAGCTTCAGCTTCAACAAAGCAAAACAGCTAACAGATAACATCAAGTTTTAGCCAGCTGTGTTTATATTCTGAAATACATAAATCAAACTTCAATTACCTGAATTTAATCGTCAGGGGCCGTACTCTCAAAATTACTTGCAGGCAGGGTTTTTTTTGTGTAAAATAGGGTGTATTTACACATCGGCCGCCTAATTTACACAGCAAAAAATAAAAATACACACTGATTTACACAGCCCTATTTTGCCCCCAAAGTTGATGAAACGGCCTATTTTGGTTGTAAAAATTACAAAAATTCGCGAAGTGGCGATTTGTGCCTGTGACCTCTTTGTCCTAACAAAATTAAGTCTAATTTTTGACCCCAAAACAAAAAATTTTCAGTTTCTGCTCGTAAACGGCTTATGATTTTTTTATTTTAGCATTCGTTTTTATGCACTTGAAAGTTGACAGTGAAAAATCAGCCACGCTGAGCCTGTCTGTGCGATTTCTTGTCCTACGTCAAACTACTGTAAAAGTTTTACACCCGGATTTGAAAAAAATGAGTAGGATCTGGCTGATAGAACAACTCTCCATCGGTGTAAACCATGCATGTACACGGGGTCTCGGCCTGGGTGTTAGGGCTTGTTTCAGATTTTTCGAAATTTTAGGGGGGCTTGCCCTGGCGTGTCGGATACTTGAACTGACAAAAACGCAAAAATTTTCAATTATCTCATTTTTTGTTTTCGTATGTAGTTCGAGTCTCAAAGTCGAAATATTACTTTTCACGTGAAAAAACGGTCAATTTTTACCTAAAAAATGCTAAAATACTCACTTTTAAAATTTACACAACATACCCTTAATTTACACAGCAAATTCTTCATTTACACAACATTTACACAGTGCCGATTTTGAAAAAAAACCCTGCTTGCAGGTAAAATTAGGTTACCCTCAGTCTCAGTCCCGCACCCTCAGCTAAAATATATAATATAGATGTATAATATACATATTGCATACATTTTCAGACAATGAGTATATAAAGCCGGGCAAACTAAGAATAGGCGCAAAAATTATTTTCTGCTGCCGAGTGCTTCCCACCTATCTTTTAATAAAAATAAAACCCGCTCGTCGGGTTACGGTGGTAGTTTTACGGTATGTTTTCGAGGTTTTTGTGATTTCTATGTAAACTTTGCGCCCACAGAACTGAAGTTGCAAGTGAAGCCTGAGCACGAATTTTCGGCATAGTATATATCGTAAAGATCAAAATCCCCAGAACCCAGGCATGTTTCTCACTTTTTCGAAATTTCACCTGTGGACTTGGAGGGCTTCAGTTACAAGAAAATATATATGTTAAATTTTTGGTGCGTTTGGTTTTAAGGGGGGGGGGGGCGCTACCTGTATAAGTGAAAATCTTTATATAAAAAATCCGGATCATACGATTTTGCGAATACATGTGGCCATGTGGGATACTACTATGACAAGTGTCAGCCTGATTGGCTTGATGAGGTTTGTTCTGGAACTGTGAAACTAAGGGCTACTTTTAGCCTTTTTGGCGTACGTATGCCTATGTTAACACACTGAACCAAAAGTGCACCTTCATGCTTAATTGTTCTTATCTGGGGCCGTATTCTCAAAATTACCTGCAGGTAAAGTTAGGCTAACTTTACCCACAGGTAAGGTGAAGGTAAAGTCGTATTCTCAAACAATGACTGAAGTCAATGTGATAGCCAAGGTTACCCTTAATAATAATAATAATCGAGCAAGAAAAGTGCTTTATCTGATTTCGCAGCTCAAGTTAATGTATTGTGCCAATTTTTAATCTCAACCGTCGACGTTAACCTTGTTTTCAATTTTAACTTTACCATTACCTACAGAATTAACTTCAGTAGCGTACCCAGGATTTCGCGAAGGGGGGGGGGCTGAACTGATGGTCGACACTCGACGACCGGGGGGGGGGGGGGTGGAACGTGGAACTTACGGAACGTACACGCAGTCCGCGGCAACCTGCGGAAGGTTTAGCTTTTTAGAATTTTTAAACTGATTGCATTGATATTGAAAAAATGTCTGATGTCTTGCAATCATAGTGGTTGCAGGGGTCTGGGGGCGGCAGCCCCCAGAAGCTGGAGCTTTATTAGAATTTTGAAATAAAATTTGCATTGAAAAAGCAATTCTAAGCAACACTGGTCGTAAAATTAGAGTGGTTGCAGGGATCTGGGGGCGGCAGGCCCCAGAAGCTGGAGCATTTTTAGAGTTTTGAAATAAAATTTGCATTGAAAAAGCAATTCTAAGCAACACTGGTCGTAAAATCAGAGTGATCACAGAAAAACCAGCGATCCGAATTCCCTATAAATCACCATCTAAGACGTCGGATGGTATTCAGAGGGGTTTCGGACATCTTTATGGGGTATTCGGAGGGTTTTTGGACGTTTTAATGAAAGGTTTGGATGTCTTAATCATATTTAAATAAGTTATAAAATATAAATACAATCTAAAACTTTTTGGATTAAATTCTGATAAAATTTAGACATTCTTAAGATGTCACTGTGGATTGGTTCATCAGTAAATGCTCCTAACCAATTAGTTTTAGGGCAGTCACCTTAATTTCATCCGAAATTTGTCTAAACGGTTTCATAATAAATTTATACAAATTTAAGACACATTAAAGATGTCGAAATTTTATCCGAATTTTAGCTAAAAACTTGTTAAATAAATTTCAAATTTTTCGGACAAAGTTAAGACATCCGAAATTTCATTAAAACGTCCGAAAACTTTACGAATACCATATAAATAGGTCCGAAATCTGTCCGAATATCTTCCGAAGTCTTAGATGGTGATTTATAGGGAATTCGGATTGCTAGTTTTCCTGTGGATTGCAGGGGTCTGGGGGCGGCAGCCCCCAGAAGCTGGAGCATTTTTAAAATTTTGAAATAATATTTGCATTGAAAAACCAATTCTAAGCAACACTTGTCGTGAAAGCATACAAACTTGATTGACTTGACTAGTAACTTGTCGCGTAGTTTGCAGAGGTCTGGGGGCGGCTGCCTCCAGGAAAAAAATTGAGAATTTTTTATTTTTAGGCAAATTTAGTGAATTGGAGACGTATCATAAAATTTTTTTGGCCGGTCTATAAAAGCTAAATGGGGAAGACACCCTTGTTTAAAAATTTGTCTGAACATTGAATAAACCCAGCGACATGACACCGCAAAGCGAAGTAAAGTCAGCGCGGTGGTTCCGGAGGCAAGCGGCCTCCGGAAAAGTTTTTTCGATTTGAGGGCAAATTTCATCAATTTACGGCTGCAAAAATTAGCCCATGGGGGGACTAGCAAACCTGAAAAATACGTTCTATACAGGAAAAAAATGAAGATAAACGCACGGTTTTTAATTAAAAGCCACACAAAATATATAACTAAATACCAATAATAGTTGTTAGCATTACTCATTATTAATACAACATAGCAGATATGTTATGTATATACATTAGAGCAGTAATGAATCGGGGGCGAGATCCCCTCGAAAGAAAATTTTGGGAAATTTTTGAAATTTCAGTGTGATTTTGGTCGGTGCAGGTTCGGCGGGGGGGGGGAAATTCAAACTCACTTTTTTTCTATGTAAAAACAAGTTTTTATAGGTTTTCAGACACGCTGAGTTCATTTATATCACTTTCCAAGCGAAAAAAATGTGGATTTATAGCTTTTCGAAAATATTCAAATTTTGTCGAAAATCATCGTTTTTCGACATTCTGAGGCTAATTTTCGAGAATTTTCACCAATACAGTCGTGATATCAGTCTGAAGTTGCATCATCATAACGTAACTTATAATAATATATTATGTAATTTAGCTTTGTTTCCAACATATTCTGCTCATTTATACCAAAAACTGTTAATTTTTCAAACTATATACTAGGCGAAATATGCATCGTTAACCTGAGCTCACATATCAATTGGTATTGTTTCTTTTTGCATAGACAATAAATTAATTACATTTTCCGACAAAAATAAGTATTTTTAGTTAAAAGGAGCAATTTTTAATAATGAAGAATACCATAATAAATACGAATTCAAAACGTCACTGCTGCTCAGCATCACACTGGCGCTGACAGCCAATTTCGGTTCAAAAGTGCAGCTTTATTTATGATTCCACAGTAGTAAGTATGCTTTTACTTGATGCAAGCAACTAAGACTAAGCCTTTCCTAACCCACCTACTAGGCCTGAGCCTAAGCACTAAGCCTCAGCCTGAGCACTAAGCCTAAGCACTAAGCCTAAGCCTAAGCCTGAGGCCTAGATTCAAGAAAAAACATGCTAAGAAGCATCAGAAATAACGTTACCGCACTAAAAAACCCCAACTAGCTTCATTTTTTGAAAAAATTTGCAGCTATAGCCCGGAATTTGTACTAAACCTTACTTGCGTTTTAACGCTTCAATCAGCCTGATCCTGGTAGCTTCAGAAAAAGTGTTGTAACTTTTCAAAGCCTGAACCGATTTGCAAAATTTTTTCAGCATTTAGTAGCTTAGAAGTTGCTCTTTCAATGGTAGCAGCAGGTTATTATTTCATTGAGTATTTTTGAATGAATCCAATTTTGCGCAAAAACTTTCAGGTAAAGTTTAATTTTTGGACAAAGTTTGATTTCCAGCTAAAGCTTACATCCTACAAACTTCTAACCTAGCCTATTCGAAAGAGCGTTCAATTTTGACCCCCCCCTAGGTTTGGGGGATATAGGGGGACTCCGGATCATTAGTCGAAAAATGCCGTTTTTCCGACTTATTCCACCTCTAAGGGTTTTAACACCAATAATTTCACTCTAGATTTTTATTAAAAGGGGCGACAGCTATTTTTGGGGCTAGAGATCAGATTGGGGGCTTGGCTGACGATGGGGGTTTTATATTTTTATTAAAAGATGGGGTAGGAAGCGATTTATGGGCAAAAATAATTTTCCCCCCCGCCGAACCTTGACCATTTTGGTCAATTGGGGATGTGCCGGAAAATTTTTTTCAGTGGTGTCATAAAACCAAGGAGGGACCACAGGAAAAAGTGAAAAAGGGGGGGGGCTGAAATCGCGAAGGGGGGCTAAAACCGCGAAGGGGGAGCTGATGCACCCCTAGCCCCCCCC
>JASANF010008035.1:0-10084 GCA_030248245.1 Trissonchulus sp. WLG1_4 | reverse complement strand
CTTTGTTAAAAAATGTATATCCGCTGCCGGCTGATCAGTTTAACCAAGAGTACATAATAGCGTCTCACTCTATATAGAAAAAGAGTGAGACACTCTCCAGCCTGCATGTGTTCTAGCAAAGGCAGATGCGCTGGTCGTTTTCAGGCTACTGTTTTTGCAAGCAGACTATGAATAAATAATGAGCTATTAAGCTTTTGTCTCTATCTTAATGCTTATCAACGCATCAGTGATTATATACTAAAGTGTGTTTCGCAGAGTTAGCTCCGTTATTAGAGTGTCTGATTTGCAAGCGGAAGGTTGGTGGTTCGAGCCCACTCCGACAGTCACTTTTTGAAAATTGAACATCCCGCTCTTGTGGACTGCAAGCGCTACAGAATACGGTAGCCGATCGACCTACCTTTACCTACCCTTCCAGTGTTAATTAACACTGGAAAATTGACCTACCCGAAATTATATATATACGTAGTGGAAAATTGACCTACCCGAAATTACGTAGGATTCAGAAAATCCGAATATAGTATATACGCCGGCCCCCTCGGCCCCTGAGGGGGCCGCGTAAAGAGCTAATGGCAAGCATCAACTTGCATCACTCACAGAAATCACGCCACCTGTTTCGTCTCAGGGCTCAGCAGTTTCTGGTCAGAGTTGAAAACAAGCCCAATCTACGGCAAAACCTTCAGTAAGTGTTAAGCAACACGTTCAAGTAAGCTGACCAGAGGGTCAGCTAAAACCTGTTGTGCAGCAATTATTTTACTTCAAATTGTGTAATATAAAAGATTATTTTACTTCAAATTGTGTAAAAAAAGCTAGAAGTTACTCAAACAAAAAAATGATGTATCGTAACACAATTCTAATTCCAAAGTCATAAGCTATGTACGTCTTTTGATTAAAGAGTTTATTAAATTAATTTCTAGTCTGCAGGTATCTGTCAAAGAAAAAATAAAACTAGGTATAGCAATAAAACGCAGCGATCAAATTTGGAAAAATCATCGCGTTCATTCATAGGCTAAGGCCGACATGAAATGCCTTGCTTGAATAACTAACGAAAACTGAAATCCTTAGTTTATGGAAAATAAATATAACTCAAAAGACAAACTTATTAAAAACTGTAAATTTAAAATAAATTGCAAAAAGTTAGCGAAACCCGGGACCGAACTAGAAACCTTTAGATCTTCAATCCTCCCAACTGTGCTATTTCGGCTTGCTAATAATCGTTAAAGTCAACATGACAACTGGTGCTCCGTCATTCAAACGTAGGATACATAACATCAACAGCCTTATTAAGGTTTTGGTTCATCGAGAATCATTTTGTTGATCAATATATATTTTTAGAATTTACGTTGAAATAAGTTTAGTGTAGCAATGTTTGCTGAGTTATTATTACTGAAAGCTTGAATCTGATGCACTGGTCCACTAAAATCGTTCACTGAGATTAAATTGTGGGAACCTGTTGGTTCAGACGGCAGCGCTTCGCATTAATAATCTGAGGACAGATGGTTCGATTCCGTCCCTTAACTTTTTTGAAGCTGCAAATTCCATCAACGATAGCTGTGTTCTACTGAGCTACCAGCCTTTCAGTGTAATTTAACACTGTAATTCTTGGTGACACACGCACATACTTACTTGAGCTGAAGTAAAACATGCATACAGACGAATTTCTTGCACAGTTTAGTGTTATAACGCCAAAATCAAAATTAAACGCCTGTTGTGCTGTGGCACAACAGGAAAAAACCACGTAACAGATTGATGAAAAATATTTCAATTTTCAATCTAAGAATTCATTATGCTCTTTGATTTCAGCGGCCGTTCAGTTACGAAGTCAGGCCTCAATTAGCAACGCACACTCAGTCAGAGCCGTAGCGTCATCTTATGCCTACGACAAAGGAGTGTCCTTGGCAAACATTATGACTTCCGCACAATGGTCCAGCTCTTCTACC
Source organism: Trissonchulus sp. WLG1_4 (assembly GCA_030248245.1). Lineage (NCBI taxonomy): Eukaryota > Metazoa > Nematoda > Enoplea > Enoplida > Ironidae > Trissonchulus > Trissonchulus sp. WLG1_4. Next base: position 8,147 of record JASANF010008035.1, on the reverse strand, counting down.
TTTTTCAGACATTACAATATACCACACCCGCAGCAACCTTTCCAAGAGACCGTCCTTTCTGCTACTCCCGGAGGGTCGCGCAGCGGAGACTTGCACGAATCCGAAGACGTTGCAAATAAATAAATTTAAATTCTTTGTTACTGTTGCACAAGTTACTGTAATTGTTGTGTTATGACCATGAAGGCTATCCAGTGAATCGGCCTAATGTTTGTACCCACCTACATATCTACGCAGCGTGCCTCGGCGCAATTATTGCCGTCCAAAAAGCGCGCGCTTTGTCAAAGAATTCACACGTGACGCTAACCAGCAGTAGCGTGAAATGCTCCTTTCTGAACAGAAAGGCATTTCAGCTACAATGGTTAGTGTCCTACAAGTGCGCGTTGCAACCGCCTGAACACAGTGTGCAGCGGTATATATAATATGCCGATAAGTTAATTTGCATATTAGTATGACGTCCATGCTACATATCCTAACGATCTATTGACCATTCTGGTCACGATCATAAAAAGTACTCAGCAGGCTGTAAAATGCTGCCATATGGAACAAAAGCACGACGTGCGTTTTCATTTTCCATACTTGAAGCGCCCTGTGATGCCTTATGGACTGCCTCATCACACGGTGCCACTGACATGACCCTCCTTTTACAATATCATATGGCACTTAACGCGTGAAATCGTATGTAGGTTATTTTGAAGCTAGCTAATGTTGAAAAGCTTAAAAACTACGAGAAAACGAACATGAAGCAAGCTCCATTATTTTTTATTATAAAGCCATTTTTAACTTTACACCAACTGCAGACATGCACATGAACAGATAATGTACATTAAATACAGTAACAACCCTTTCCACGCATTAAAAAAGTTTGCACTAATGCTAAGTATAAACAGCTGCATACTAAAATGTCACATCTAATCTATCTTTGCACACCTTTTTACTGAACGTTACAATATATGTATTCACATTACTTACTTCGCTTAATATACATCAAGTAATCTGCATATGCAATAGAAGCAACAGACTGCAATAAGAAATCAAATAAAACCAGTATAAATCGCGACAAATCGAAAACTATCGGCGTGCTACACACCTAAACAGATTAATCAAGTGATAAATGAAGTGACAAAAGCATGGGTCGAACTAAAAAACTGAAAACGAACCAACTGAAAAAGTCGGCAGTTCTGAGGTAAATTAACAATCTTTTCAAACACTAAGTAAAACAATTAACCAAAAGCAATACTTGAAACGGAAAAGATAAAAGCCAAGTATAGACCTAATCTACCGTAGATATCCAATTGGAGATCATTCACAGATTGCTGCAGTATAAGCAGTATAGCAGATGCTACGCCCAAAAAATTGTGACAGTCTAAATAATACTAAATGGCAGCAGAGATGCACGGGAGCAACAGGCGAGGGGGTGCCTGACCACGGCGGTGGGGGAGTGAGCAGACCTTGTTTTGTTATTTTTTCGACGACAGCAGGAAAGTTTGCACAATTTTTATCTTAAACTCATTTTTAGGGCACTTTTTCGGCTGCAGCCGAAAACTTTTTACAATTTTTCGATTAATACTCAATTTTGGTGCACTTTTCGACCATCAGACGGGGGCCTGCAGTCTGAGGGGGGGGGAAGGTGCCGACCCCGAGGGGGAAGGGGGATGCGTACCCCCCCTATGACGTGCATCGATGGATGGCAGTAGTACACAAAACAACAAACAGCGAAAAACATACTTCCAGCATGACTTCTATCACGAAAAAACGTTTGGCCACTTGCCTACTTTAGGTTTTGCATAATGAACTTGTGCTGCTAATTTTCTGATAATTAACTCTGCCAAACATGGAATACAGAACATACTATTGTATGTACAACTATGTACATGCATAATAATGTGCAGTTTCATGATCTAAACTTTACTTTCTTTAGATATCTGTCAACTTTACGAACCAAAAATTTATAAATTCGTGAATGTAACATTTGAACATTTTTAAAAACGCCTTAGGGCTAAAAATTGTCGTCAATTATATCAATGTTGACAACATTGCCAAGAAACGTCAACACGTTAATGAAATTACCAAAAAATGCCGAAACATATGAAACAACGTATCACAAGAAACAAAAATTTAAGAACACAAATACAAAACTAAGACAAATCAAGCTGCAAAAAAGCTAGCAACATTTAAGTTTACTTAACAGCTCAGAAATGCTTAAATTAAGCACACTAAAGCCTCAACGAATAAAACCCAAGTTCAGCATTAAAACTTATAAATTAACAATCAAAACCCGTTATAATACAGACCAACTATACAACTTACTAAAGAATGAAACATGAAAAACTTTCACGCAAAGTACCCATTATCATAATTTCACCTACACACAATACATATAAATATGTACGATTCAGTGGCGGATCCAGGAATTTTTTCGGGGGTGGGGGGCGACTTCCCCCCAATCGGCCATTAGAACTACAATACAATACAAATTTACTGCTGCGGGGGTCTGGGGGCGGCAGCCCCCAGAAGCCAGACACTTCTACGTTTTTTGACCCCGGAATCTCCTATGAAATCTGCAAGTTTTATGAAAACACACAGTTGCGGGGGTCTGGGGGTGGCAGCCCCCAGAAGCTAGACACCTTTACTGTTTTTGACCCTGGGAGCTGGGATATCCTCTAAGATCTGCAAATTTTTTTCAAACTTTACTAAACTAGAGAGGCGTTACAGTTTCTGTGCAATTGTAAAGCAAAAAGACGACACATTAGCATCTAACGTAAAATTGGAACTAAAAACATCGAAAATTACAAAAGTGATGGGCCGGCATGGGTATTCTAGTAGGTAGACATGCATGGCTTTGATGAAAGATAATACCAAGCATCAGTAAGCCAGAAAGAGAAAGTTGCAGGGGTCTGGGGGCGGCAGCCCCCAGCAAAAAAAATGGAGAAATTTTTTATTTTTACAGCAAATTTGGTCAATTGTAGACGAATCCTAAATTTTTTCGGTGAGGAAATAAAAACCAAAGGGGGGACCCTTGTGTAAAATTTCAATCTAAAAAAATTTCGGGGGGGAGGGGCGCCCCCCGCGCCCCCCCCTGGATCCGCGCTTGGTACGATTGTACGACACTCAAAAGTACATCCCAACAAAGTATAAAATATATAAAATATATATAAAATACTTCCCTAATAAATACTACAAAAATGGTTTTCCTGTAAAAATGCAGTATCAGGTAACGGTGTATAAAATAACATTCAAGGTTCAAAACCAATAGCATATATAGACATGATTATAACTGAAAAACTTGTGTAATATACTAAAAAACATGATACCAATAACCAAAACAATATTCCGTGGCGGATCAACAAGGGAGTCAAAGCAGGTATATCCAGTTAGGCTCCAACGGCTGTAATTTTTATTTAAATCGACTCCAAAAAATTATTCATGAGTTTTGAAGTTTCAATCTAGATTCGATACCCGACACTGAGAAAATTATTGAAAAAATCATTGGGAATTTCATTCCGGATTCGCCACAGCCAATAAAAAAACAATCACAAAATTCTGAACGTATACATTAAAAACAAAATATCACTCAGTGACCGGCAAGCGTACTGGAAAAACAGAACGTAAAGGTTATAAAATTTGCTGCTTTGATGACTGCAAAAACATGATTCTCAACTTCATAGCGAAAATGACAGTCAGACAAAGTAAAATAAAACAGCCGAATTAATTGAAAAATGGCACCGGCTTAAGCCTACTTAATACTTGTCCCGTCCATAAGGGTGTCCGTTTGTCCGTTATAGTCCCTAATTTGTAGAAAAATATACCGCTAGTAACAATTTGTTTTTGGTACGTAAACTACTCTAGCAGATGTCTGTGAATGGTGAATGTGCAAAAACCATGGTTACATCTTGGTCCACTTTTTCTCTACTGGCTTACGAAAATTATTTTAAACACACAGACACAGACAAGTATGAAGTAGGCGTTACGTGTTAAATGCTACAGAAGGTCTTTTATACTGCAAAAAAACCGGACCCTGACAAGTGAGCATAAATAAAAATCACAAATATAAAATAATATGCAAAATAATTCAAAAAATACAGAAAACACACTAATTGAAAGATACAGAAAATACTAGCTCGTTCAAAGACTAGTAGGCAACGTATTACTGTTACAGATTACAGTTACAACGCGTGACAAATCGAAATGTCAGGATGGCAATATACATCAAAACAGTAAAAATTAGCAATCCAATTTCACACAGCGTCAGTTGTGTATTTAGCGCAGTTCTGCAAAGTCATACTCTAGCCACTAATTACAAACACTGCACGGCGCACGCTACCACAAGACTTCGCCTAACCAAAATTAACTACAATGTAACACAAACGAACACATATCAACGTTAGTTGATTATCTGTTTTCAAATCGATAAAACTGTGAATACATCAATGCCGTTGTGGACACAATATCTCCAATGCCGACAGTTTTCCCAGGCTGTTTGCACACCAGAACGGGTGAGAAGATAAACAGCGTATGATTGCGCATCCACGAATAGAGCGGTTTGTTGGGATTAAATTTATACTCGCGATTCATCTTGCGATCCACCTCAATCACATCTCCAATGCGCAGCTCCACCGTATCTGTGTCTAAATTGGCCGAATTAAATCCCGAACCCCCACAGGCCAGCCCGCCGGCCACTCTAGCGCTAGCGGCCAAAGCGGAGCCACTGTTTGACCAGTCCGGCCCTCTAGTGACCAGCAGCTGATAGGTCATGCAGTGGAAATGAATGCGCTGCAGACGATACATGGTCTTCTTGGAGTCCGGGTTGGTGTGGTCTCGCCCATAGGTGTCCATCAGCCAGGCCAGAATGTCCACCACCTTGTGGACGGGGAAGGAGCCGGCCGTGGCTGGATAGGAGTCAGAGTGCGGCCCGCCGGCGGCCATGGTCAGAAAACTGAGCGTCTGCACGCTAATGCCGATCGAGTCCACAAAAGGGACGATCTGCAACAACAAAATATTGTTGCTAGAAACAGCTACTATTAAACTGAAAATTATTCTAGCTGAACAGTTTATTGAAAGACCAAAATTGTAGCATGCTTCGATAATGGTATAATAGTATGATATTTATTTCGTATTAGAAATTGCAAAACGTCGTGCACATATTATTATGATCACAAAATAAGTAAAAGAGAACACAAAAAATGACCGGACTAAGATAATAAAAGCGCATGATTTTTTGTTTCAAACAACAACTTGAAGAAGTATACAACGCTAAATCTACTCATATTGATGATAGCTAATCAAAAAGTGTTGTTATACCAATACCTATCGTGCCATCTATCACTGTATACAACTAACTCACTCTATGCAGCATGTGCTTTCCGAAGGCTTTGTCAGCAATGTTTCCAATTTCCAAATGAGTGGGCAACAAAGGATTGAGTTGTTTGATGCCCATTTTCAACGCTTTCAACTTTTCATTCCACATTTCCTGAGGCTGACTATCCAACAAATGAACCCCGGACATAATCACTAGCTCAGGCTTGAAATTGGATATAGTGTTGAAAAACATATCCACCACTATGGCTGAGCAACTAAGCGCGTCATGAGACACAAAAAAGCTGCTATACTGCGGTGAGACAAAGTCACCACAAATTTCTCCCTGTTTATATTCTAAAATCAAGTGTATTTCGTCTTTGGATATTTTGGTTGAATTATGAGTAATCACATTCGGGTGGAGGAGGGCCTTTAGACGGGGCCCAATCGGACCAACCAGAAGCACCTAAAACAAAAAAGAGGAAAGAAAATAAAAAAGAGCTTGTATTCTGCCTAAAATCGTCCTCTGCTTCTTAGTGTGTAAGAAGCAAAGTTTCATGAAGACTGAAGAGTGAATACTTTTCAACCAACATTACATAAAAATAAATGCTTTTTATATCACATTACATTACGATTACATTACAACGTGGCACCATCCCTGAAAACCAGAAAAATGACAACCTTTGCTTTAGTATTTGATGATGCAATTCTCTGAGCCATGATAGCCGCATTGCCGCCCACAGCATACTGAAACAAAAAATGGGCACCAATACAGTGTCAATTCATATATTGTAAATACATGAATATGGAGTAACTTGAAAAAAGTACACAGTCTACGGGCCTAAGGCATAACCATACCGTTGTTCGAAGTCACCATCACGTCAAAGGAAGTGTACATATTATAGACATAGTACATACGTAGGCAAAAACACAAATATTTGTACGTATAACTACGTATATAGAAATACATTATAATACTAATCAGAAACCTGCTTTGAAAATTTTCTAGCACCCACAACTTAAAGTTGTCAAAGTGAATTTGCTGAAACGATTACCAAAACTAGCACTTTAAAATCATGAGCTAACACGTTAGAATGCGTACATACAACTGAAGGTCGTTCGTTACAATCAAGTGTCTACTCTATGGTGAAAAGGATTAGCAACAGGAAAACCTGACTTCATAAATTTACACACAATATAATTTAAAAACATACATAAGCGTCCAGTGAAGGCTATTTCAGATTCAAAAAAGTGTGTGTGCAGCTTACGCGCGTGACCGAAAAATTGTATACGGTAATAATGCATGAAAGCCATATTTTTGGGCTATAGCTACATTTCTAGCTATCGCAGTTAGCCACCATGATTTTCTATTCCAAAGTAACTTTTTAAGCTACAGGGAAATTCTAAAAATAAAATACTTTTTGTCAGTATATATAATTATAACCAGCTAACCTCAGCCATTCTCAGCTGTTCCGCCACATCGACGGCCTTGCGAAACATGTCCACATCGGTCATATATCGTTCGGCCGAGGCGCCCTTGCTGAAGTAGTGGGCAAAGGTCTCACTGAGACTGCTCAACGAGTGCAACACTTCGTGGTCCTCCGCGCGACTGGGGATGGCATTCAAGGCACGCAGTAAGGCTGTCCCGGGCACAATCAGATCCACATTCGCATTGATTCTACAACAAACAGCCTACCAGACCCGTCTTAAAAGCAAAAAATGATTCTGGTATTAAACAAATTACTAAGAAAATTTGCTACTTTCTGTAAGGTGTATACATAACTATGTGAGTACACTACATACAGCGCTATAAAAACACGTACTGTGCATGGATAATTAGTCTGTTTCTTCTGCTTGCCATGTTTACCTGCGTGCTCCCTGCTCATCAAATCTCCCCTTAATAAACTCCTTTGTTTTCTTTACTGTTGTCCCGCGTCCTTCTTGGCCAATACGCTACACTTTCCAAACTAATGTACATGAATACGTGTCTGAATGCAATACAATACGTGTCTATGCAATTAGAATATGCTTAAATGGACGGTCGAAATGAGTGATGACCTACTAGCACTAGTGTGTCATGCACGGTTGTGGCCTACGTAACGGTCTACACATCAAAATTATCCATGAGCATTTTTTTAGCCAACCAAATAAAATATATAATACAGACATATGGTGTACGAAGCGAACTTTCCCTGTTCAACTTCAAAAAACAATTTAGTTTCAGACTTAATGATTAAGAACAGCCTAACCAACCCCCTAACTTTTCCAATGGAAAACGGAAGTTAGAAAGTGGACACCACAAACGTACAGAGATCAATAAATGAAACGCAGAATTTTAAATTCCATGTAAATAGCACAATAGAATAGAAAGACTGAGAGTTTTCATCTGCGCAGTATTCAAATCTTAGTAGCGCTAGTCACGGCGCTAATTTATTCTCCTAAAAAGCCACTTTCAGTTATTTAATAACAAAATTATTTTGACATTAAAAAACATATACATATTATTTATATACATTTAAAAAACCTAGTTTAATCGTAACCAGTTAAATTATTATTAATACAATCGTTCTTGCCTTTGGCCTTAAACCGCGGCTAAAATCTTCCATCCCTTGTACCTTGGCTCAAAATTTTCTTGCCCTTGTACCGAATTTCGCTTGCCCTTGTACCAAAGTCAAAAATCTGGGGGGGTCCCGGACCCCCCCCCATACTTCCCCCCGAGTTAAACTGTGATTATTATATCATATATTATTCAACAATTTAATTATATACGTACGCACTATACAATACTTTATGAGGTAGCTAGGAGCTATATTAATACTGAAACATGGGCAGGCCGCAGGGTTGTTATCGTTTTA
>JASANF010008034.1:0-11637 GCA_030248245.1 Trissonchulus sp. WLG1_4 | reverse complement strand
TACGGTCCCTGAAATGTGGGTTTTGGCCATCTCATTTTTGACAACGCGCAAAAACAAACATGCATCGTAAGAACAAAAGTTGTTCAGAAGTGAATTTCCTTCAATTTGATGTACATATCAAACACATACAAAAAATTTTGAAACTTTTTGAGCAAATATTATAGCAAGAAAAATAAATTTTATGGAAAAGCCTTCACAAGCCAGTCATTTACACGTATGTAATAAATTTGAAAGGCTGGAAAACAGTAGCAGCTGTGTTTTACTGGAACATACTTAAAAAATTTTTGGTGTTGTATTGAGTGTGGTATTATTTTTTCGTGAACTAGCGCAATAATTTCTGCATGAGACAGAAATATAGTGCGTGTGAATACAAACAAAAATTTTCGGCTTGCTGATTTTAAAAAAATTGGCTCAACCAAAGAAGTTAAAATTTGCACATAAATGCACCTTGTGGCCTTCGAGCGGTCGCAAAATTTGATTCAGAGCAAATCGATAGTATTAAAAAAATTTAGTCAAATTTATGTTTTTCGAAAATCGTGATTTTAGTGTATTTCATTATATCAATCATATTCATAAAAAATGACATTTGCGACCGCTCGATCACGCTGAGGCGAGCAAAATGAGCTATTGATTGTGCAAAAGCTAGTTACTTGTGAAGAGAAATAAAATTTGAGCCGGAAATTCCACTCACGTTTAGTGATTGTGACCGGCCGGAATTTGTGTTTGTGACCGTGTTTGTGACCGGAAAAGCCGGCCGGCAGGCCGGCTAAGATCAGCCGGCCGGCCGGCCGGTCAAAATCGGCCGGCCCTTGAGCCGGTTGAAAACACCGGCCGGCCAGCCAGATTCAACCGGCTGACAAAATTAAACCGGCATAACAATCCGGCAGGCTAAGTTTATGCCAAAATGACACTTTGGACTGGTTTTATTTAAAAATTCGGCCGTTCACAGCCGGCCGGCCGAAGTTCTTTGCCGGCCGGAGCCGGCCGGCGGCTTTCGCGGCCGGTCACAAACACTACTCACGTTTGCTCTACAGTGAATGCTAATTTATATCAATCAACTTCTCATTTTTTGTGTTTAGGCATACTTTTACACCAGCTTGCCATTGTGCATCTAAAACTGGCCGCAGACTGCCGTTTTTCAAAAAGTCACATTTCAGGAGCGCCAGACGTTTGCATCTTTTGTTTTAATTTGCCTGTCGGAAAAAATTCTGATACGTTTCTAGTTAACCAAATTCGGCCTAAAATTTACAAAAATCTCCAAATTTTTCTGGGGGCTGCCGCCCCAGACCCCTGCAACTTTGTGATTTAGCGATGTTGCATTTTTAAGGTGTTTTGTTTAAGTGTTAAACTTGCAAAAATGTGCATTTCAACCCATTACGAAAAATCGAAGTCATTCCCCCCGGCCACCGAAATTTTTTCTATGCACAACACTGTCTCTCGAAAACATCATGAGGCAGCAGTGCAGCGTAGTATATAACGCAGCTTAAGAACGTAGTAAAAAGGTCAAAAAAGGCAAAAAGAGTTTATGCCGTATCCCCCCCTTTTTGGAGATCACGGTCCGCCCCTGGTCTGGCAGTATTTATTTGACACCATACGGCATTTTACTAGTTTCTCAGTGAACGTACAATTTCAAAGCAAAAGTTCTTATTTTGCAGCCTACGAGCAAAACTGCTTTGGCGACACTACCTCCTTAAGCTAAAAGCAAGCATCACTATGCCAAAAAGTTGCAGGGGTCTGGGGGCGGCAGCCCGCAGAAAACAATTAGGAAAACTTTTGATTTTTAGGCCAAATTTGGTCAATTGGAGACGTATCAGAAATTTTTTCCGGCCGGACCATAAAAACCAAAGGGGGGACCCTTGTGTAAAATTTCAGTCGGAAAAAATTTCGGGGGGAATTCCCCCCATTCCCATTCCCCCCCTGGGTACGCCCCTGGGTTTCGTAAAAATTCCGGGCTATAGCTGCAAAGTTTATATATGAATAGTTGGGGTTTTTTATGGCGGTTAAGTTATTCCTGATGCTTCTTAGCATGTTTTTTCTTGAATTTAGGCCTTAGGCTTAGGCTTAGTGCTTAGGCTTAGGCTGAGGCTTTTAGTGCTTACAGAGTAGTAGATGGGTTAGGATAGACTTGCTGTAGTAGATGGGTTAGGATAGACTTAGTTGCTTGCATCAAATGAAAGGATACTTGCTATCGTGGAATCATAAATAAAGCTGCACTTTTGAACCGAAATTGGCTGTCAGCGCCAGCGTGATGCTGAGCAGCAGTGACGTTTTGAATTCGTATTTATGGTATTCTTCTTTACTAAATATTGCTCCTTTTAACTAAAAATGGCTATTTTTTTGTCGAAAAATGTAATTAATTTATTATTTATGCAAAAAGAAACAATAACAATTGATATGCGAGCTCAAGTTAACGATGCATATTTCGCCTATTTTACAGTTTGAAAAAGTAACCTGAAGTAAACATATTATTATAAGTTACGTTATGATGATCACACTTCAGGCTGATATTACGACTGTATCGGTGCCAATTTTCGAAAATTAGTCCGAGTGTCGAAAAATTATGATTTTAGATATATGTAATTTGAATTTTTTCGAAAAGCAATAAATCCACATTTTTTGCTTGGAAAGTGCTAAAAATGAGCTCAGCGCGTCCGAAAACCTATAAAAACGTGATTTTACGTTGAATAAATGTGAGTTTGATTGAATTCCCCCCCCCCCGCCGAAATGCAAGCTTTAAAAAGCTTTAATGCCGAATTGTACCAGAAAAAAGTGAATCCGAACAGGGAGCAAAGAGAGTGAGAAAAATTTTTCACGGGATTCGGAGAGCAAAGTTGCACTCGTTTCTCACCCGTTTCACACTTTTTATCACTAAATTCTGACTTTTTCTCACTCTTTTCGCACGCATCCGAAACCAGTGAGAAAAATAGTCGGAAGCAAATTCTCATTCTTTTCGCACTCTATTCTCACTCTATTAACAATCTTTTAATACAGCTTTTACACTCTTTTCTCACTCTATCTAGTCAGCGCAGGAATAGTTCTCACTGTTTTCTCATTATTTTATCACTAAATTCACACTGATTTTTCACTGTTTTCTCACTCTTTTCACACTACTTTCTCACTCTTTTCTCACTCCAGCTAGACAGCGCTGAACAAATTCTCACTCTTTTCTCACTATTTTCTCACTCAATTCGCACTATTTTCTCACTCTTTTCATACTACTTTCTCACTCCAGCGAGACAGCGCTGAACAAATTCTCACTCTTTTCTCACTATTTTTTCACTCTTATCACACTATTATCTCACTGTTTTCTCACGAAATTTATGCCTTAAAGCACTCTTGTGGTTTGTCGATCTGATTAAGTATAGATTTTGTTACATGAATCAGTCGATAATGGGTTTGTCGGTATCAATATTGGTATATACGTACGTACGTATGTCATATATCGTTACAACAGTATTTTCTGAATAAATATATTACAGGGTTTTTTGGGTCCACGAGTGGGTCCAGACTCAAGATATCTTAACTGGACCCAGCAAAAATTAACCTGACCCAAGCCAGACCCCAAGTCTATAATTAGACACCTAACTACTTTAATCACCCCAGTAAGTTGCCCGGCCGAAAAAAGTTTCTGATACGTCTCATACAGACGAAATTTCGACTAAAAATGAAAAAAATTCTCCAACTTTTCCTGTGGGCTCCCACCCCAAGACCCCCAAACTCTGTGGCTTACTATTCCTTGTTGTTTCCCGGGTCCCTTGGGCTCGCCCTATATGAGCAGGACGGCTATAGTCGCTCCACTCTCCAGGGGGTCTCCGCAAGAACCCCCAGAGTTGGGTCAAACCATAAGTGCCTAAACCGGAAGATGTGTGTGCTGGACAGTCAGTAAGTAGGTGTTGCAAGTGCAAGTCACTTTCGTCATGGTCTGAGTCCGCGCAGGCCGGCAATTTTGCCATGCTGATTCTGTATATGTCTATATGTACATGTATATGATCCCAGAGCGGTGCAGTGGCCCTTGCAGCTTAGCTGGGCCAACATTACTCTGGTATGCTGGGATAGCGTTTCTTCGGTTTGGCGGTTCGTGTTGAAATAAATTATATATAAATTATATATATGCTTCAGCTCCACGAATACTGTTTGGTTAGTAGTATAGTAATTGTAAGTTATGCGCACTGCGCCAATACACAATTTAGCTTAATAATGCCAAGGTACAATATGTATATATGCAGGGTTTTTTTCAAAATCGACAATGGGTCCACGTTGGGTCAGGTTAATTTTCGTTGGGTCCAGTTAAGCACTGTCTGGGTCAAGAAAATTTATGTCGTACACAAATATTCATAATACATAGTCATTTTTGTACTATGTACCATACCTGTACACGGGGTCTCGGTCTGTGGGGGGGCTTGTCCCGACTTTTCCGGGGCTTGAGCGGACAAAAACGCAAAAATTTCGAATTTCTGCCAAAAAAGAAAAAAATTTTGGCAAATTTTGGCTGTTTTTCGAAATTTTTTACTTTTTGCTCATTTTTGGAGCATTTTACGGCGATCTGGGGCAATTTTTGAGTGTTCGGGCACCTTTTTCAGCGTCAAAGAAGGGGGATTGTCCCGGTGGGTCAAATCTGAGCGGGGCTTGTCCCGGGATCTCAAATCTGGGGGGCAGACCCCCCATGTACATCTGGGGGGCAGATACAATGGACTTAACTAAAAAACTACCATCGCAAATGCAAAAGCATTTCGCCACACAGCTGCAGAGGTCTGGGTTCGACAGCCCCAGAAAATTCAAAGAGATAAATATTTTTTCAATTTTTAGGCCAAAATTGATCAAGTTGAGACGTATCAGAAATTTTTCCAGTTCAGGTAAATCAAAAAATTGGGGAACATGACCTCAGACAGTGTATTAAACAAGCAAATACAGCATAATGTACTCATGTATATACGTAGTCATGCTCACGCATACGCTTGATGAAAGATCATCACACGCATATTGCATACACGAGAACGGGGTCCTCGGTCTGGGCGGCTTTGTCCCGGATTTTTCTATATTTGAGGGGGGTGGCTGTCCCGACGTTTCAGGGGCTTAATAAACAAATAATAGTTTCAACACGAACCGCCAAACCGAAGAAACGCTACCCCAGCATACCAGAGTAATGTTGGCCCAGCTAAGCTGCAAGGGCCACTGCACCGCTCTGGGATCATATACATGTACATATAGACATGCACAGAATCAGCATGGCAAAATTGCCGGCCTGCGCGGACTCAGACCATGACGAAAGTGACTTGCACTTGCAACACCTACTTACTGACTGTCCAGCACACACATCTTCCGGCTTAGGCACTTATGGTTTGACCCAACTCTGGAGGTTCTTGCGGAGACCCCCTGGAGAGTGGAGCGACTATAGCCGTCCTGCTCATATAGGGCGAGCCCAAGGGACCCGGGACACAACAAGGAATAGTAAGCCACAGAGTTTGGGGGTCTTGGGGTGGGAGCCCACAGGAAAAGTTGGAGAATTTTTTCATTTTTACTCGAAATTTCGTCTGTATGAGACGTATCAGAAACTTTTTTCGGCCGGGCAACTTACTGGGGTGATTAAAGTAGCTAGGTGTCTAATTATAGACTTGGGTCTGGCTTGGGTCAGGTTAATTTTTGCTGGGTCCAGTTAAGATATCTTGAGTCTGGACCCACTCGTGGACCCAAAAAAACCCCTGTAATATATGTATTCAGAAAATACTGTTGTAACGATATATGACATACGTACGTACGTATATACCAATATTGATACCGACAAACCCATTATCGACTGATTCATGGAACAAAATCTATACTTAATCAGATCGACAAACCACAAGAGTGCTTTAAGGCATAAATTTCGTGAGAAAACAGTGAGATAATAGTGTGATAAGAGTGAAAAAATAGTGAGAAAAGAGTGAGAATTTGTTCAGCGCTGTCTCGCTGGAGTGAGAAAGTAGTATGAAAAGAGTGAGAAAATAGTGCGAATTGAGTGAGAAAATAGTGAGAAAAGAGTGAGAATTTGTTCAGCGCTGTCTAGCTGGAGTGAGAAAAGAGTGAGAAAGTAGTGTGAAAAGAGTGAGAAAATAGTGCGAATTGAGTGAGAAAACAGTGAAAAATCAGTGTGAATTTAGTGATAAAATAATGAGAAAACAGTGAGAACTATTCCTGCGCTGACTAGATAGAGTGAGAAAAGAGTGTAAAAGCTGTATTAAAAGATTGTTAATAGAGTGAGAATAGAGTGCGAAAAGAATGAGAATTTGCATCCGACTATTTTTCTCACTGGTTTCGGATGCGTGCGAAAAGAGTGAGAAAAAGTCAGAATTTAGTGATAAAAAGTGTGAAACGGGTGAGAAACGAGTGCAACTTTGCTCTCCGAATCCCGTGAAAAATTTTTCTCACTCTCTTTGCTCCCTTTTCGGATTCACTTTTTTCTGGTGCAGATTCGGCATTAAAGCTTTTTAAAGCTTGAATTTCGGCGGGGGGGGGGAATTCAATCAAACTCACATTTATTCAACGTAAAATCACGTTTTTATAGGTTTTCGGACGCGCTGAGCTCATTTTTAGCACTTTCCAAGCAAAAAATGTGGATTTATTGCTTTTCGAAAAAATTCAAATTACATATATCTAAAATCATAATTTTTCGACACTCGGACTAATTTTTGAAAATTGGCACCGATACAGTCGTAATATCAGCCTGAAGTGTGATCATCATAACGTAACTTATAATAATATGTTTACTTCAGGTTACTTTTTCAAACTGTAAAATAGGCGAAATATGCATCGTTAACTTGAGCTCGCATATCAATTGTTATTGTTTCTTTTTGCATAAATAATAAATTAATTACATTTTTCGACAAAAAAATAGCCATTTTTAGTTAAAAGGAGCAATATTTAGTAAAGAAGAATACCATAAATACGAATTCAAAACGGAAAAAATTTCTAATACGTCTCCAATTGACCAAATTTGGCCTAAAAATCAAAACTTTCCCTAATTGTTTTCTGCGGGCTGCCGCCCCCAGACCCCTGCAACTTTTTGGCATAGTGATGCTTGCTTTTAGCTTAAGGTGGTAGTGTCGCCAAAGCAGTTTTGCTCGTAGGCTGCAAAATGAGAACTTTTTGCTTTGAAATTGTACGTTCACTGAGAAACTAGTAAAATGCCGTATGGTGTCAAATAAATACTGCCAGACCAGGGGCGGACCGTGATCTCCAAAAAGGGGGGGATACGGCATAAACTCTTTTTGCCTTTTTTGACCTTTTTACTACGTTCTTAAGCTGCGTTATATACTACGCTGCACTGCTGCGTCATGATGTTTTCGAGAGACAGTGTCGTGCATAGAAAAAATTTCGGTGGCCGGGGGGAATGACTTCGATTTTTCGTAATGGGTTGAAATGCACATTTTTGCAAGTTTAACACTTAAACAAAACGCCTTAAAAATGCAACATCGCTAAATCACAAAGTTGCAGGGGTCTGGGGGCGGCAGCCCCCAGAAAAATTTGGAGATTTTTGTAAATTTTAGGCCGAATTTGGTTAACTAGAGACGTATCAGAATTTTTTCCGACAGGAAAATTAAAACAAAAGATGCGAACGTCTGGCGCTCCTGAAATGTGACTTTTCGAAAAACGGCAGTCTGCGGCCAGTTTTAGATGCACAATGGCAAGCTGGTGTAAAAGTATGCCTAAACACAAAAAATGAAGTTGATTGATATAAATTAGCATTCACTGTAGAGCGAACGTGAGTAGTGTTTGTGACCGGCCGCGAAAGCCGCCGGCCGGCTCCGGCCGGCAAAGAACTTCGGCCGGCCGGCTGTGAACGGCCGAATTTTTAAATAAAACCAGTCCAAAGTGTCAATTTGGCATAAACTTAGCCTGCCGGATTGTTATGCCGGTTCAATTTTGTCAGCCGGTTGAATCTGGCTGGCCGGCCGGTGTTTTCAACCGGCTGGCCGGCCGGCCGATTTTGACCGGCCGGCCGGCCGGCTGATTTTAGCCGGCCTGCCGGCCGGCTTTTCCCGGTCACAAACACGGTCACAAACACAAATTCCGGCCGGTCACAAACACTAAACGTGAGTGGAATTTCGGCTTGCGATTTCTCTTCACAAGTAACTAGCTTTTGCACAATCAATAGCTCATTTTGCTCGCCTCAGCGTGATCGAGCGGTCGCAAAATGTCATTTTTATGAATATGATTGATATAATGAAATACACTAAAATCACGATTTTCGAAAAACATAAATTTGACTAAATTTTTTAAATACTATCGATTTGCTCTGAATCAAATTTTGCGACCGCTCGAAGGCCACAAGGTGCATTTATGTGCCAAATTTTAACTTCTTTGGTTGAGCCAATTTTTTTAAAATCGCAAGCCGAAAATTTGCGTGTGTATTCACACGCACTATATTTCTGTCTCATGCACAAATTATTGCGCTAGTCCACGAAAAAATAATACCACACTCAATACAACACCAAAAATTTTTTAAGTATGTTCCAGTAAAACACAGCTGCTACTGTTTTCCAGCCTTTCAAATTTATTACATACGTGTAAATGCACTGGCTTGTGAAGGCTTTTCCATAAAATTTATTTTTCTTGCTGATATTTGCTCAAAAAGTTTCAAAATTTTTTGTATGTGATACATATGTACATCAAATTGAAGGAAATTCACTTCTGAACAACTTTTGTTCTTACGATGCATGTTTGTTTTTGCGCGTTGTCAAAATAATGGCCAAAACTCACATTTCAGGGACCGTATTCTCAAACTTACCTGCAGGTAAAGTTAGGCTAACTTTACCCACAGGTAAGGCGAAGGTAAAGTTAATTCTGTGGGTAAAGGTAAAGTTAATATTGAAAACAAGGTTAACATCAACCATTGAGGTTAAAAATTTGCACAATACATTAACTTTAGGTGAAAAACAAGAAAAACCACTTTTCTTGCCCGAATATTAAAGATAACCTCAGCTATCACGTTGGCTTTAGTCACTGTTTGAGAATACGATTTTACCTTCACCTTACCTGTGGGTAAAGTTAGCCTAACTTTACCTGCAGATAATTTTGAGAATACGGCCAGCAGTGGCGTATCCAGGATTTCGCAAAGGGGGGCACAGGAAGAAAGGGGGACTCTTAAAATGGTCTAAAACCAATCTAAAAACACTCTAAAAATTTTAAGAGTGAATTAAGAGAGCAAGTTAAGACCATTTTAAGAGTGAATTTAGAGTGTTTTTAGATTATTTAAGACTAATTTCAGATTATTTAAGACTGTTTTAAGATAATCTTAAATCAGTCTAAAATGCAGTTTGGAACTACGCTGCATAGTTTTAGATTGTTTTTAGAGTAAATTAAGAGTGAATTAAGACTAGTTTTAGACCAATTTAAGAGTGGTTTAAGAGTAAATTAAGATAATCTAAAACTGGTCTTAAATTACGTCCAGCTTAGCTGCTTACTATTTTAGACTATTTTAAGAGTGAATTAAGAGTAGTTTTAGACCATTTTAAGAGTGATTTAAGAGTAATTTAAGATAATCTAAAACTGGTCTTAAATTACGTCCAGCTTAGCTGCTTACTATTTTAGACTATTTTAAGAGTGAATTAAGAGTAGTTTTAGACCAATTTAAGAGTGATTTAAGAGTAATTTAAGATAATCTAAAACTGGTCTTAAATTACGTCCAGCTTAGCTGCTTACTATTTTAGACTATTTTAAGAGTGAATTAAGAGTAGTTTTAGACCAATTTAAGAGTGATTTAAGAGTAATTTAAGATAATCTAAAACTGGTCTTAAGGGGGCGCTCCGGGAATCAGGGGTTACATCGAAAATTTGCAAAAAAGTCGGCAAATGTCAACCATTACTATACATATATGCAGTATGGCACAAAAGAACACTGGAGGCAAAATTTCAAATCACGTGATCATGTCACGTGACTCCCAGAGCACCAAACGTGAGTGAATTTTCGGCAAACGATAACTCTAGTTATTCTTTGCGTATAGTCACACTTTATATACCAAAATGTAGCTTATGTGCTTCTCTAGTTGAACATTATTTTTGTTTTCAACATTTATGTCGGGTTTGCATAAAAAATGTCATCATGTGTTTTCGAAGTCGAACTCTGAGCAGTAAAATTCATATTAAAAAAATTCTAAGCTTTATTTTAAAAAACTAAAAAATTGTTCAACTGCGCAGATCTTAAGGCTATAATTGTGCAAAATTTTGTTGAAAAATGTCTCACCAGCATTTTATAATCGAATGTCGAAAAATTGGTTTTGTATTCACACAGCCTATATTTGGGTCAGCTGCTTCTGAAAATTGTTTCTTGTACAATTTTTTTGCACAAAACGCAATAAAATTGTTTTAATTTTTCATTACGACTAACAAAGTTTACGTATCGTCTGTTTGGAAAACCTCAAAAAGCGTTGATGCACTGGCTTACTTGCTGAATTTGTGTAAAAGTCGAATAAAATCCGTAAATTGTCCAATTTTTTCCAAATTTTTTGCTATGGAGATATACACGTCAAAACATCAGAAATAGTATTTTGGGCAACTTTCCTTCTAGAATGATGGGTCATTTTGGCTGTTTTTAAAAAATACGGCCCAAATCCTTGATTCCCGGAGCGCCCCCTTAAATTCAGTCCAGCACTCCAGCGTAGCTGCATACTATTTTAGACTATTTTAAGAGTGAATTAAGAGTAGTTTTAGACCAGTTTAAGACTGATTTAAGAGTGTATTTGTTGCACTGCCCTGGCCATTACATTAGCCGTGTTGCTTAGCCGATATTTATGTGGTCTGCGACATTATTTATTATTATACATTTCTAGAAGATTGGCCCATTATATACCAAAAAATACCGATAACCGATACTGATACCGATAAAAAAATACTGACCGATACCGATATTTTCTATGAGATGTGTATATACGTATATGTGTATATAGATGTGTATATACAGGGGCGGCCGCTCCCCCCCGAAATTTTTTCCGACTGAAATTTTACACAAGGGTCCCCCCTTTGGTTTTTATGGTCCGGCCGGAAAATGTTTCTGATGCGTCCCCAATTGACCAAATTTAGTCTAAAAATCAAAAGGTTCCCCAATTTTTTTGCTGGGGGCTGCCGCCCCCAGACCCCTGCGACTCCGTGGCTTACTATTCCTTGTTATTATCTTTCATCAAAGCCTATGCATGTATACATGAGTACATTATACTGCATTTGCATGTCTACACAAGTATATTATGCTGCATTTAGTGGTGTAATACACTGTCTGATCTGATGTTCCCATCTTCTGTTTTATTCTGCTGTCGAAAAAAATTTCTGATACGTCTCCAGTTGACCGAATTCGGCCTAAAAATTGAAAAAATCTCTATTTATTCCTGGGTACACCACTGGCTTTTACTACAAACAGGCTCAATGCATTGCCCTTGATATGGCTGCGGCTATAACAAAACAGCGTAAAGCTGAAAAGCGCTATTATTAAAAGTGAAAAAATTTCTTCAGACCTCCGCCCCAACCGAAATCGAAGTCTGGGACCGCCAATGTGTATATTATTATAAAAATGCCCTTTCACCAAGGGCAGCAGTGTGGGTAGAATAGGAAAGTTGTTGGCTGATCTGTAGCGGAAAAATGCTAATAAGCTTGTTAAACACCCGGGACAAGT
>JASANF010008033.1:0-19758 GCA_030248245.1 Trissonchulus sp. WLG1_4 | reverse complement strand
AAAGTCGGTCCCAGAATGGGTAAAATTTGTCCCAGTTGCATTTCGTTGGCGTAGTGCAAAAAATAAGCTCCATATGCTTCTTTTATGTCCGCAACCCTTAAACCTACAAACCGATTTCTCATTATTTGGAAAAATGCGTTTTCGTTTTTCCTTTTTTCCTTCAATGTGCCCCCTCATTTGCCGACAACAAATATTCGGATTCCTTGGAAATCTTATGAATTTCGGGTATTAAATTACACTCAGGATGGCAGGAAGGCATTGCTCACTCAAAGACGCAACTTCAAGAACAGCAACTGTAAATATTCAGAAAACAAAATCTAAGAACCGTGGGGTGTCGAACACTCAAACTTCTGACTTGAGGTCCGATGCTGAGTAAATGCTTAACGCACTACCACCTGAGCCAACCCGCCTTGAATATTTTAGATACTTGTCGTACAGATGTCAAAACCGAAAATAAGACTATGATTTACCCACATATTTACATATTATTCTATTCTTCAGATGTTGTTGCTTTCTGTAACGTTTTGTGTAACAGTACGACATACCTGCACCCATTGTGAAAGGACGGTACACTGAGATTCTGTGTTTTACTGAAGCGTATTTCAAGTTTTTTATTTGAACTGCTGTTGTATCTCAGTAGTCTAGCGGGAGAATTCACGCTTCGCGAGCGAGAGGAACGGGTTCTACTCATGGACGAAAGATATTTTTAGTTTTTTCAAAAATCAAACTTTTGCGAAAAAGTTCGACTTAATCTTTTCGTTCTAGAAACTTTCAAAGATCCATTTTGAACATTCCAAACCTCGTTAATGGTTTTTCAAACTGCTCAGAATAGGCATGGGCACGTTTAAACGGTTTGAACCGTTTAAACACGTTTAAACGTTTGAACGGTTTTGAACCGTTTAAACGTTTATGGGCTCAAAAAACGCGGTTTTCGAACCATTTAACGTTTAGTCCGTTTAAACGTTTAAACGTTTAACCGCGTTTAAACGTTTAAACAAACGTTTAAACGCTTACATGTATATTTGTTTAAACGTTTTATACGCGTTTAAACGCTTACTTGTTCAACCGTTTAAACGTTTAAACGCGTTTATACGCCTATTTGTTTAACCGTTTAAGCGTTTAAACGCGGTTACGTTTAAACAAGAGTACATAATAGGAAGAGTATGACACTCTTCCTATTATGCCTAGCAGCGCGCATCCAATGCGCAGCGCGAAATAGGCCTTTTATGTACGGTTTTGAGGGGGGAGGAGTACCCCCCCCTCAACTGAAGACCCCCGTACTCAACTAGGGGGGGGGGGGTACCCCCTACTCAGTTCGATACCCCGTGCTCCAACTGAGGGGGGGGGGGTACCCCCCCCCCCTAAACTGAGCACCCCGTCTTCAGTTGAGGGGGGGGTGCCCCTCGTTGCAAGACACTGACAAAGTCTTTGCGCTACCCCCCCCCCCCTCAGTTCAGTACCCCGTCTTCAGTTGAGGGGGGGTCCCCTCAGTTCAGCACATCAACAAAAGTCCTTGTCAGTGTCTTGAAATGAGGGGGGGTACCCCTCAACTGAAGACGGGGGTGTGAGTTGAGGGGGGGGTACCCCCCCCCCCCCCTCAGTTGAGCACGGGGTCTTCAGTTGAGGGGGAACCCCCCCCCCCTCAAAACCGTACATAAACGGGCTAATTCCGCGTTGCGCATTGGACGCACGCCCGTAGGCATAATAGGAAGAGTGTCATACCCTCCCTATTATGTACTCTTGGTTTAAACGGTCAAAATCGTTTACAACCGAGAAAATGCGTTTAAACGTTTAAGCGCTTTTTCTTATCTGTAAACTCGAGCGTTTAAACGTTTACAGATTTTGTAAACGTGCCCATGCCTAGTTCAGAATGTAAACAAATGCCTTTCTCATCGGAGTTATTGCAGCAGAAACAATCCAAATCCTCAATTCATACTTATTGAACAACTTCTCTCTCAGCAGAAGAGCTTGTTACTTTGGGATGTTTAAATACGTTAAGAAAAAAGTTTTAATTGTACATCTTTAATTAATTCCACAGTAGTGGCCCGTTAGATATTAAAATTTGGGTGCATTGCTATAAAAATCAGTGAAGTCAGTGCAAGTTCAGATTAAGTTCAATAATTAAAAAAATATTTCTGGGTGAAAGATTGGGGTTTGGAGTTCGAAAGTTGGATACGCTTATGAGTAGTATTAAAGTGTTCAACTTCAATGAATTTTTTTTCTTTTTACTAAAAAAATTCTTGCAATTTTGGCGAGCGAAAATACAGCTGACCTAAAACTTTATTAGCCGCCATTATCATTTTGACCACCATCCCATCCTCGTATCTTTGAAATCCATCAAAATGCCTCTGTGCATCCAAATTTGATTCTTCTCTAAAACAAATCAGCAAGAAACAGTTTTTCGCGGTGAAGTCATTTCTATAATCTGAAGCTGACATAATAAAATTACTCTAGTTAATGCGATTCTATTAATATATGTAGTTAATGAAATTGCCCCTACTGAGTCCAGGTTTAACCAAAAATCTCGGTATTAAAAATTGCTGCTTTAATGGTAGATCCTTAAGGGTCGATTTTTTAAAAACGGGTGGTTTTTAAAAACCATTGTTTTTACGTACATTTCCATATGACTTGCACATAAATTTATTAATAAATGTTGCCTGATTCGTAACGCAATTCAAAATCTGACAAAAAAAAGGCTGTTCCACTTATGAAAACGAAACATGTAATGTCGTTATGAAATTATGTGCAAATCATATGAAAACGTGCTTAAAACCATGGTTTATATCAACCACCGTAGTAAAATCCAATCAAAGATTTGCAAATTCTTGAATCAAAAAACAATTGACATAATACTATGGAAAATGCGAGAAAATCCAATCGAATATTTACTCACAAAATCTGCTGCTCATTTATCTCTCCCAAAACTGTTTAATCACCAATTTTTTCAGCGAGTCGTGAATAATTCCATGCTACATAAATTGAATAAAATTAATTATTTATTCTTACTGATAACAACACTGGTTAAAATAATGTGATATTAGAAAATACTTTAAATACGTATGCTAATAAGTAATAACATCATAGTTCATAACTTAATTTAAGCAGTTGCAAACTTTCATGCATTTTCAGGTTAATTTTGTCCAAACTGTTACACTTACACACTGCTATTGTATTACTAAGATTGTAATCCCAAATTGCACACTTTCACTTACCATTCTAGATTTTAAGTAATAAAAATATAAATCAAGTAATTACAACGAAGGTAATTTACGCTCTGCTAAAACCAATGCAATTAACACAGTAGATTAACACAGAACTTTTTAATTCAAGAAAAACAGTAACAGATCAATTTTTTCAAAAAATTTGGGGACCTTTACAAGAGAACTCAAAATTCACACTGCAAATATGAAGATACAAAAAATAATCAAAATAATTCAAACCTATAACATGCTTTTTTAAAATAATACAAAACAACCAGCGTCTGAACTGGATTAACCTATAACTTTTTCAGTTATTGGCTACGGGTGAAATTTGTATTTATTATATCTAAGGTTAAACTACGTACGTAAAGTTCTTATTTTAGAAAAGTTTTATTATTATTTCTGAAATAAGGCTTCTCATATTAAGTTTTTGACTGACTTGTTCAGTGAGATTTCTCTTTACTCTTAAATTAGATTTCACTTAATTCACCTAATCAAATCAAATCGTAAGGGATTTCAAAATCATTCAAGAACATTCAGACATGAGCACGAAAAAGTTTCAGTTAGCTTTTGTGACAAGCTTACGCAAAAGAGTTGTCTATTTTTGGCATAAGAATTTGGACTATGAAAAAATTTTTTTGGTCATTTTTTATCAATATAGCATTTTTTTGTAACCGTTACTTTTCCAAGTGACACTGTCCTTGGAAACCCTGTTTATATGTAGTTGCTCCTCAAGGATATAAGAAGAGTAATGAAAATAAATTTAGGAGAGCTGTTTTAAAGAATGTATAACATTGTTTTGGCTAGCATTTCGAATAGAGATTGGACTTTCTTGCATAAATATTACACGTTTGGATGAGGCATATTACATACCGTTAATGACAGAGACAAGAACAAGCAATAGTATGAACCCGACTTGATAGTTATTTAGTTCGGTTTACGCGGTGGTCGGTTTTTTTCATGAATTCCTACCAACGTGATGTCAAGTAGATCACTATATACAATACAATTCTTATATTATATATTAGAAAATGGTTAATACAACAGATGGTGGCAATTGTTTGTACAGCAACGGATATTTTCATGGTCAAAGCAAAGTACTGAAAAAACTTTAGTTGGCAAAATTTAGTTTAACCCTTTCCTTCCTGAATTTTTCTAAATTGGATCAGTTCCAACTTTCGGCTGGGTTTTTGATCTGCTGCCAGCACACAGGGCACAGCTTCCAGTGACAATTAGCATACACCAGCCCACTTGACCACCAGTTCACTTCCAGATAACAAAGGCGTCCTCGTGAAGTAACTGATTCTGTGAAAAAATAGCTGACAGGTTTCACTATTGTGACATAGTGCCAATAGTTTGAAAGGGCGCTGTGTGGGAAGAAAAAGGGTTAAAAGTCAAAATTCACAAAAATCTGAAGCGTGCACGTGCTATAGAATATTTGCATACGGACTAAAATTAAAAACTTGCTTTTCCTAAATTAGTTTAGGTCTACATTCGTTCTTGGTAATTAATTCCCCTTTGCCCAGCTTAGCGATATAAAGGCCTTTAGCGTGAAACCCGCTCTTTCTTAGGTCTCAATGACCAATTTTAGGGAACATTATTCTTGATGACTAGAAAACAAGATTGATTAGTAAATTTATTGATGAATTAATGTCAGTTTCAATTTTTGATGAAGACCCTCAGAAAGTATCCGTCATGAAGATCAATGAAAGAGAAAATACTATTAATAATGAAAATTATTTTTTCATCATCCTCTTGCGTGCACATTCACATGAACTTTTAGATGGTTAATATTTTAATAACGGCGATTTAGCAGCCTATTCTGTAAATTTCAAATTAAAAAACAAAGCTCGAAAATGTAACGCGTTAAGTTCTTGTGTAAAGCTTGGGAAATGTGTGCTAAAGTTGAAGCAATTAGTGAGGTTAAAATGGGGGTTAACAGCTAAAAAATTTCGCACCTGAAAACACCGATATTTTTTTACAAATAACAATAAAATAGTTTCGATTAATCATAAACAAATATTTACAGAAAATAGTAGTATTTACAATATAACATGAAAACAAACCAGAGTTTATTCTAAAAAAGACTAATTTACACCCAAAACTGTTTTACATTAGTGTGTATTTTTCAAAAAATAATAACAATAACTCATTTATATCAATCCTCAAAATAGTATGATTGTGTTTTTGTAATTTTTTAAAACCAGGCATAAATTTATCTTCTATAGTGACTATAACAATAACTAATTTTACATTTGCTCATATTTGAGTTCTTATTGTGAAAAAAGGTGAGAACAAAATCTTCCGCTATCAACATGAAAATGTATTGTCTGCTGTTTCAATCCGTTTTCCTTTATATACTTATATTTAGTATCGTGTATCCAGTCATTAGAAGCTCATTCCATACTGCATATATATATATATATATATATGCAGTATGGAAATGGGCTTGGTAGTGACCGATACACGATACTACAATAAGTATATAAAGGAAAACGGATTGAAACAGCAGAATACATTTTCATGTTGATAGCGGAAGATTTTATTCTCACCTTTTCACAATAAAACTCGAATTATAAGAGAGCAAATGTAAAATTAGTTATTGTTATAGTCACTATAAGAAGATAAATTTATGCCTGGTTTTAAAAAATTACAAAACACACAATCATTGCTATTTTGAGGGTGCATAAATGGTTATTGTTATTATTTTTGAAAAATACACACTAATGTAAAACGGTTCCGGGTGTCCGAAGTCTTTTTTAGAATAAACTCTGGTTTGTTTTCATGTTAATTGTAAATACTCTACTTCTGTAAATATTGTTATGATTAATAGAAGTATTTATTGTTATTGTAAAATATCAGTGTTTTCAGGTGCGAAATTTTTTAGCTGTTAACCTCCATTTTAACCTCACTAAGTGCTTCAACTTTAGCACACATTCCAAGCTTACTCAAGAACTTAAGTTACATTTTCAAGCTTTGTTTAATTTGAAATTTACAGATAGGCTGCTAAATCACCGTTATTAGGATATTAACCATCTAAAAGTTCATCTGAATGTGCACGCAAGAGGATGCTGAAAAATAATTTAGTATTAATAGTATTTTCTGTTTGATTGATCTTCATGACGGATATTTCTGAGGGTCTTCGTCAGAAATTGAAACTGACATTAATTCATCAATAAATTTACTAATCAATCTTGTTTCTAGTCATCAAGTGATGTTCCCTAAAGTAGTCATAGAGCGTAAGGAGCGGGTTCCACGCTAAAGGCCTTTATATCGCTGAGCTGGGCAAACCGGACTAATTTTCGGAGTGAATGTAGACCTAAACTAATTTAATGAAGCAAGTTATTTAATTTTAGTCCATATGCAAATATTCTATAGCACGTGCACGCTTCAGATTTTTGTGAATTTTGACTTTTAACCCTTTTCTTCCCACAGTGGCTTCAAAACTACTATTGGCACTATGTCACAAAAGTGAAACCTGTCAGCCTGATGTTTCACAGAATCAGTTACTTCACGAGGATGCCTTTGCTATCAGAGTGAAGCGAACTGGTGGTCTGGCGTGACAGTTCTGCCACAAGTTGCCACTGGGAAGCTTGCCCAGTCTGTGGCAGCAGATCAAAACCCAGCCAAAGCTTGGACTTGGTGCAATTTAGAAAAATTCAGGAAGGAAAGGGTTAAACTAAATTTTGCCAACTAAAGTTTTTTCAGTACTTTGCTTTGACCATGAAAATATCCGTTGCTGTACAAACAATTGCCACCATCTGTTGTATTAAACATTTTATAATATATAATATAAGAATTGTATTGTATTGTATTGTATATAGTGATCTATTTGACATCACGTTGGTAGAAATTCATGAAAAAAACCGACCACCGTAAACCGAACTAAATAACTATCAAGTCGGGTTCATACTAATGCTTGTTCTTGTCTCTGTCATTAACGGTATGTAATATGCCTCATCCAAACGTGTAATATTTATGCAAGAAAGTCCAATCTCTATTCGAAATGCTAGCCAAAACAATGTTATACATTCTTCACAACAGCTCTCCTAAATTTATTTTCGTTACTCTTCTTATGTCCTTAAGGACAAGTACATATAAACAGGGTTTGAAAGGACAGTGTCACTTGGAAAAGTAACGGTTACAAAAATGCTATATTGATAAAAAATGACCAAAAAAGTTTTGGTCAAGTCCAATTCGTATGCCAAAAATAGACAACTCTTTTGCGTAAGCTTGTCACAAAAGCTAACTGAAACTTTTTCGTGCTCCTGTCTAAATGTTCTTGAATGATTTTGAAATCCTTATGATTTGATTTGATTAGTGAATTAAGTGAAGTCTAATTTAAGAGTAAAGAAAGTCTCACTGAAACAAGTCAGTCAAAAACTTAATATGAGAAGCCCTATTTCAGAAATAATAATAAAACTTTTTCTAAAATAAGAACTTTACGTACGTAGTTTAACCTTAGATATAATAAATACAAATTTCACCCGTAGCCAATAACTGAAAAAGTTATAGGTTAATCCAGTTCAGACGCTGGTTGTTTTGTATTATTTTAAAAAAGCATGTTATAGGTTTGAATTATTTTGATTATTTTTTATATCTTCATATTTGCAGTGTGAATTTTGAGTTCTCTTGTAAAGGTCCCCAAATTTTTTGAAAAAATTGATCTGTTACTGTTTTTCTTGAATTAAAAAGTTCTGTGTTAATCTACTGTGTTAATTGCATTGGTTTTAGCAGAGCGTAAATTACCTTCGTTGTAATTACTTGATTTATATTTTTATTATTTAAAATCTAGAATGGTAAGTGAAAGTGTGCAATTTGGGATTACAATCTTAGTAATACAATAGTAGTGTGTAAGTGTAACAGTTTGGACAAAATTAACCTGAAAATGCATGAAAGTTTGCAACTCCTTAAATTAAGTTATGAATTATGATGTTATTACTTATTAGCATACGTATTTAAAGTATTTTCTAATATCACATTATTTTAACCAGTGTTGTTATCAGTAAGAATAAATAATTAATTTTATTCAATTTATGCAGCATGGAATTATTCACGACTCGCTGAAAAAATTGGTGATCAACGGTTTTGGAGAAGATAAATGGCAGCAGATTTTGTGAGTAAATATTCGATTGGATTTTCTCGTATTTTCCATAGTATCATGTCAAGTATTTTGATTCAAGAATTTGCAAATCCTTTATTGTATTTCACTACGGTGGTTGATAAAAACCATGGTTTTACGCACGTTTTCATATGATTTGCACATAATTTCATAACGAAATTACATGTTTCGTTTTCATAAGTGGTACAGCTTTTTTTTGTCAGACTTTGAATTCGTAACGAATCAGGCAACATTTAATAAATTT
This sequence comes from Trissonchulus sp. WLG1_4, assembly GCA_030248245.1. Lineage (NCBI taxonomy): Eukaryota > Metazoa > Nematoda > Enoplea > Enoplida > Ironidae > Trissonchulus > Trissonchulus sp. WLG1_4. Next base: position 11,192 of record JASANF010008033.1, on the reverse strand, counting down.
ATGTGCAAGTCATATGAAAATGTACGTAAAACCAGGTTTTTAAAAAGCACCCCGTTTTTAAAAATCGACCCTTAAGGATCTACCATTAAAGCAGCAATTTTTAATACCACAGTTTTTTGTTAAACCTCTACTCAGTAGGGGCAATTTCATTAACTACATATATTAATAGAATTGCATTAACTAGAGTAATTTTATTATGTCAGCTTCAGATTATAGAAATGACTTAACCGCGAAAAACTGTTTATTGCTGATTTGTTTTAGAGAAGAATCAAATTTGGATGCACAGAGGCATTTTATGGTATTTCAAAGATACGAGGATGGGATGGTGGTCAAAATTATAATGGCGGCTAATAAAGTTTTAGGTCAGCTGTATTTTCGCTAGCCAAAATTGCAAGAATTTTTTTAGTAAAAAGAAAAATTCATTGAAGTTGAACACTTTAATACTACTCATAAGCGTATCCAACTTCGAACTCCAAACCCCAATCTTTCACCCAGAAATATTTTTTTAATTATTGAACTTAATCTGAACTTGCACTGACTTCACTGATTTTTATATCAATGCACCCAAATTTTAATATCTAACGGGCCACTACTGTGGAATTAATTAAAGTATGTACACTTAAAAACTTTTTTCTTAACGTATTTAAACATCCCAAAGTAACAAGCTCTTCTGCTGAGAGAGAAGTTGTTCAATAAGTATGAATTGAGGATTCGGATTGTTTCTGCTGCAATAACTCCGATGAGAAAGGCATTTGTTTACATTCTGAACTAGGCATGGGCACGTTTACAAAAATCTGTAAACGTTTAAACGCTCGAGTTTACAGATAAGAAAACGCGCTTAAACGTTTAAACGCATTTTTCGGTTGTAAACGTATTTTGACCGTTTAAACCAAGAGTACATAATAGGAAGAGTATGACACTCTTCCTATTATGCCTACGGGCGTGCGTCCAATGCGCAACGCGAAATAGCCCGTTTATGTACGGTTTTGAGGGGGGGGCCCCTCAACTGAAAGACCCCGTGCTCAACTGAGGGGGGGGGGGTCCCCCTCAGACTCAGCACCCCGTCTTCAGTTGAGGGGGGTACCCCCCCTCAATTCCACCCACTTACACGGACTTTTGTTGATGTGCTGAACTGAGGGGGGGTACCCCCCCCTCAACTGAAGACGGGGTACTGAACTGAGGGGGGGGGGTAGCGCAAAGACTTAGTCAGTGGCTTGAAATGAGGGGGGGTATCCCCTCAACTGAAGACGGGGTGCTGAGTTGAGGGGGGGGGGAGGCCCCCCTCAGTTGAGCACGGGGTATCGAACTGCGTAGGGGGTACCCCCCCCCCCCTTAGTTTAGAACGGGGTCTTCAGGTTGAGGGGGGTGCCCCCCTCAAAACCGTACATAAAAGGCCTATTTCGCGCTGCGCATTGGACGCGCGCTGCTAGGCATAATAGGAAGAGTGTCATACTCTTCCTATTATGTACTCTTGTTTAAACGTAACCGCGTTTAAACGCTTAAACGGTTAAACAAATGGGCGTATAAACGCGTTTAAACGTTTAAACGGTTGAACAAGTAAGCGTTTAAACGCGTATAAAACGTTTAAACAAATATACATGTAAGCGTTTAAACGTTTGTTTAAACGTTTAAACGCGGTTAAACGTTTAAACGTTTAAACGGACTAAACGTTAAATGGTTCGAAAACCGCGTTTTTTGAGCCCGTAAACGTTTAAACGGTTCAAAACCGTTCAAACGTTTAAACGTGTTTAAACGGTTCAAACCGTTTAAACGTGCCCATGCCTATTCTGAGCAGTTTGAAAAACCATTAACGAGGTTTGGAATGTTCAAAATGGATCTTTGAAAGTTTCTAGAACGAAAAGATTAAGTTGAACTTTTTCGCAAAAGTTTGATTTTTGAAAAAACTAAAAATATCTTTCGTCCATGAGTAGAACCCGTTCCTCTCGCTCGCGAAGCGTGAATTCTCCCGCTAGACTACTGAGATACAACAGCAGTTCAAATAAAAAACTTGAAATACGCTTCAGTAAAACACAGAATCTCAGTGTACCGTCCTTTCACAATGGGTGCAGGTATGTCGTACTGTTACACAAAACGTTACAGAAAGCAACAACATCTGAAGAATAGAATAATATGTAAATATGTGGGTAAATCATAGTCTTATTTTCGGTTTTGACATCTGTACGACAAGTATCTAAAATATTCAAGGCGGGTTGGCTCAGGTGGTAGTGCGTTAAGCATTTACTCAGCATCGGACCTCAAGTCAGAAGTTTGAGTGTTCGACACCCCACCGGTTCTTAGATTTTGTTTTCTGAATATTTACAGTTGCTGTTCTTGAAGTTGCGTCTTTGAGTGAGAAATGCCTTCCTGCCATCCTAGTGTAATTTAATACCCGAAATTACATAAGACTTCCAGAATCCGAATATTGTATATTCGCGGCCCATGAGGGGGCCGCGTAAAGGAAAAAAGGAAAAACGAAAACGCATTTTTCCAAATAATCAAAAATCGGTTTTTAGGTTTACCAGTTCCGGACATCATCGAAGCATATGGAGCTTATTTTTTGCACTACGCCAACGAAATGCAACTGGGACAAATTTTACCCATTCTGGGACCGACTTTAGAATTATTTCTGGACAATCTTGATTTCCACCATTTTATATCTGGGGCTAGTTTTTATGGCGCAACTAAGCTGCCGTCGTTTCGTTGTGAACGCACGAAAGATCGCCGTTTATTGCTGCATTATTGCTCGTTCAGGAACCTATACGCGCCACTAGTGAAGGGTTTGTCCGGGGGGCAATTCCTAAAGCGGATTAAACGGATTAGATTAAAGTCATTAGCGTATTAATCTTATTTTAGAGATAACTTACAAAGTTTTGTGCACAAGTGGGGATTGGTAAAAACATTTGCTGTGGAAATGTTTGTATGAATTCATTTTGGGTGTTGTGAGGTATTGACAAAACAAATTCTAATCTAATCCGCTTAATCTATGTTAGGCATTGGCCCTGGGTCTTATTCATAATTAGATTTAACGGATTAGATCAAAACTGGCTGAATTAATACTGAATTAGTACTGAAGCTTCATAATGCAACTTGACAGTTTTTAGCATATCTGGAATTAGCTAGATTACATATGTAATGATAATTTGGTGGTGGCGCTTGGGCAATTTTTTCAAAAACAACAAAAATTTGAAGAGTGACAAAACGTTTGTACCCATGAAAAGTTATGTATCAAAGTGAGCTTAAAGTACATATGCTAGTGTAATCGCCAAATCACGTGATTTGGTCATCCACTCTAACCAACAACTCAACATCTACTTCTGAATCATTTTTGTTTTAGGTTTGGTTCGTGAGGTTGCCAAAGAGATCTATCACATCACCATCGACCCAGTGGAAATATCCTCTTCAACTCAGCTCCATTCCAGCGAAGAGGGGTTGTCGGTAACTCACGTTGTGTTTCGACTGGACGGCTACCAAATCAGCCACCCCTCGATTCTGCCCGAGCTAACCGACCAGCAGCAAAGCGCGCCGTATTTCAGTCGACAGCAATTTCAGTCGATCATGCCGTTTCATATTATTTTTGACACGGTATGGAGTCAACAAAGGACTATTTTGGCCGCAGCTTTGTATCAGCTAAAGTCTGACAAAAAAATAGTTGCACCACTTGAGAAAACGGAGCATGTGATTTCGTTACGAAAAGAATATATTTTGACTATCAAGGGTACAGCAAGTAGTCGCAGAAGTCATGCCATTAAAATAACCAAGTGGCGCATCTATTTTTTGTCAGACTTTAGAATGGGAAGAGTGGGAAGAGACTCATGGTTCATTATCTTTTTTTAAATTCAGTCTAAAGAATGCATCTAAAGTGTTAATCAATAGTTTTTCTTTGATTGATGAAATTGCTATTGAATTATTTTTTTGTTTTGTTGTTTCAGGACCTTGTAGTACGAGACATGGGACTACGGCTGGCCAAATTTTTAGGTCCTGTTTTGAAGAAGGGTCTAAAATTGACAAATATCTGTCGACTCATTCGACCAAAGTTTTTTGATCTCTCCATAGAAACTTTCAAAATGTACTCCAATGCTCCGTTTGAGTTGCAAATATTTGCCAATGAAGAGGCGCTGCTTAGACCAGAAGGTCACTGGATTCTAAAAGGTTACTGTCTTAGAGCCATCTTAAAACTTAGAACGTAAAACGGATTAAGAGTGATAAACTTAATCCATTGTTTAATAGATTAAATCAGTTTAGTTTAGAGAAACTGAACGAGCAAAAACTTTTCTGTCATTGTATTTATTCATAACCTGAAATTACATCGCTTTTATCGCGCTTAGTTTTAGTTCGATATTCAATTATCAAATCAGTTTATTAAAAGTACAGTTCATTTTATCAAGGAAAAAAGTAAACATAAATATAAATTTTATACTTAACTAATTAATTGATTAGATGATTAATTAATTTTAGGTCAAATGATTCAGTTAGACGAAGGAAACCTGTTTCTTTTTGCCTGTTCACCAAAAATCGATTCCATTCAAACGTTGCAGGAAAAACAGTTATTCATGTCCGATATTCCTTTGCATGACGTTACCAGGGAATTAATTATGCTCAGTCGACAAAGGGAAACTGAATTGCAGTTGAGGTATGTGGAACTTTATTAATTCAACTAAAGTCCTTTTCATACTTGTCCTTAACCCTTTCATTCATAATGTTGCTTCAGAGTAACAATTAGCACTACATATCCTACTAGTGAAAACTTCCTACTTCCTACTAGTGAAACCTGTCGGCCTGATGTTTCACAAAATCATGTCCTTCATGAGGATACCTTAACCTTAGGTATCCGAGTAAAGCGAGCTGGTGCTCTGTCGTGACAATACTGCAACAAATTTGTCACTGGGAAGCATTCCCAGTCTGTGGCAGCGGAACAAATCCCAGCCAAAGGACTTGGTGCAATTTGGAAAAATTCATGAAGGAAAGGGTTAAGGACGTAGAGACAGAGACGCGTATTTTTCAACAGAAGTAAGTAAGAATAATTTGGGTGCGCATTTTTGTAATTTGTGTTACTTAATGTTTAAATTAGTGTTTTTTAATGTTTTTGCGCTTCATATGTAGTTATTTATCGTTGTTTGAGAAATAAATGAATTAAAAAAGAGCGAATATTTACGTGTTCAGCATCTAGATAATTTGATAGTTAAAATAGACTGTAACTGCATTTTAGCAAGCAAATCGAAGAAACATCAGCAAAACTAAATCAAATGGCGGAAGATTTGAAAAGAGAAAAAGCGAAAACGGAAATGCTGTTGTATGAAATGTTGCCCAAAGAAGTCGCCCAACAGTTGAAAGATGGACGGCCCGTTGAAGCTGGTTAGTCACAATTTTGGGTCGTTAGTCAGAAAAGGTGACTTTAGACTTTAGACTCAGTCTAAGGGCTATTACTTTACTGGATTACTGATTAGTTTAGAAGAACGAGGGCTTTTACCCTTTCGGACAAATCCTGTTTTGGGCGTTAATCTGACACGTTGTGAATTTGGCCAAACGGACTGGACTTATTTTAGTCCAAGGTTTAGGAATGACATATCGGACTAAACGGACTAAAAGAGTTAAAATAAGTCAGCGGCTTAATTTTAATCTGACCCCATTTCAAAACTACTACTGGATTTTAACATGCACGCTTAACATTAGCGTGCATAGTTAAGTCTATTTAGTTCGATTGCAGCGGGCTTGAAGTGAAGTTCGTTTAATCCGGAGGTTGTGGAATGGCATTTTTAAGCTTAATTTGTAAACCGTTTAGTTCGATTAAAATTAACCCTTTTGTCCGGTAAAGGAATGGGCCCTCAGTCTAAAGCAATACTTCGGGATTAAAAAATATTTTGTTGTTAAATTATAAAAAAATGTCAGTCGAGAGCAAAAATTATGGGCGCATTTCCAGCTGTTTTCACTCAGTTCTTTTTGTTCATTCTTTGTCTCACCCAGGTTTGAAAACAGTAAATTAACTGCATATTTTTAATTCAAATTTGTTTACTGTATATCGACTGCATACAAACTGTGTATAACTGTATATAAACTGTGATTCGAACTAAAATCCAATCCGTTAAATCCAATTTTGTATTCTTAATTGCAGGAACCTATCAGAATGTGACAGTACTTTTCAGTGACATTGTGACCTTTACAGTCATTTCCAGTCAGTGCGCCCCCTCAGACATTATCAGTATGCTCAATGAACTGTTCACTCTCTACGATCAGTGCAGTCTCCACAATGATGTCTATAAGGTTAATTAATTGCTAATTAATAAATAATAATAATTAATAATGGTAAGTAATTAATTCATTAGATATAGTTGGTAATTGTGTATATGATAGCTGTATTCAGATTATTGCAGTTGAGTAGACTTCTATTTATTGTATTATTATTTTATATTTTATTTTATATTTATTGTAACTAGTTTATTTTCTATTTACCAATTGTACTGTACTCTATCACCACTTTAAAAACAGGCTTACAAAAAAAGTTGGTGTATATAAGTGTGTTTTAATTTAACTCAAAGTATAAAGTAAAATATGAATATACATCACATTTTCTAAATTAGCTAAACCTCTATTTTGTGTATTTGCCTTTTTTTATTTTCTGCCGGTTACCAATCTTATTTTGTGTAACTATTATTTTGTGTAACTTAACTGTTTGTTACGAAACTTTAACTTTAACTTCAACTTTTGGTGTAGGTGGAGACGATTGGTGACGCCTATATGGTGGCATCGGGTGTGCACAAGCCCCAGCCTGACCACGCGGCACGGGCAGTAGATATGGGTCTGGGAATGATTCTACTGTCCGCCTGTGTACAGTCACCCATTGATCAGAAACCAATAAGGGTGAGGAATGACATTTCGCTATCTGTTTACAAAATGGTTCACCAAATAATCTTGGTTAATAATGTTGGTTCCGTTGTGTAGGATTGTTTAGACTTTTACTTTAGCTATTTATTTGTATATGAATTGATTTACAATTTACCCTTTTTTGCGATTAAAAAATGTTTCACACGTTGGGAGAAATGCGTGGGGCGCCCCATATGGGGATTTCTCAAGTTTTTCTATATCGTGTGCTTTCGGCTTGAGCGTTTGAGTGTGCTTTCTGTAGTTTAGCTTTTAATTTTCCTAACTCTTTTGAAGTCGTGCCTGACACTGGCAAAATCAGACAACATGACATAAAATTTGTTGTTAAGTTCTTTTAAACGTATCACACCAAAACTAATCTATAGCTCGCCCACAATTTATCCTATCATTTTGTTTCAGGTACGAGTCGGGGTGCACTCGGGTTCGGTGATGGCTGGCGTTGTGGGCAGTCGTATGCCGAGGTACTGTCTGTTCGGGGACACAGTCAACACGGCAAGTCGCATGGAAAGTCACGGCGTCTCAAACCGACTGCACGCTTCGGACGCTGTCATAAAGTACTGTTGGCTCATTCCTTTGCCGGATTAAGCCAGGTTCATAGTTGTCCTTAAGAACACAGGGACAAGGACAAGGACAAGTTTCGTCAGCTATTGTGCAACCTTGGCCTAATCGTTGCGCCTAATTTTTTGCATACGAGTTTTACTTGACCTGAACTTCTTTCGTTCCAAAAAGTGACTCATTTGGCCATGTAGTTTTCTTGAAACTGATTAATGACAATTTTATACGACAGGAATAAGGACGAGGAATATGAACCGGGCTTTAAACGGACTGGACTTATTTTAATCTCAAGTTTAGGAATGAATTCAGGACTAAACAAGTTATGACTAAACGTTATCTGCTTTAGTCTGAACTCTGAACTTATGCCAGAAATATATACATATTATGGTAGAAGAAAAAAATTATTTGTGCGTAATAACAGATTTTCTTGCAATATTGTTCAGCTACTTTTAACCTTTACGTAAGGACAAATTTCTTTGCCATTTTTATATAATTTTTGGTTTATTTGAATTCAAAATAGGATTGTATTTTCAGACATCTGTCAAGGTCACATTTCTGAAAAAATGTAGAAAGTAAAAAAATAAATTGTCCAGTGTCTTGAATCGATCTTTTCAGCGCACTTCCCGAAGGTCACAATTTTGTCATAATGGATCGTGGAGTTATCATGGTTAAGGGAAAAGGAAAAATGAAAACGTTTTTCATTGAAGAAAATTGCAAAAAACGAACCTCAGTCGAGCTTCTAGGAGAGAGCCTAAACAGTAAGCAGAAACATTAGATTAACTAGTTTCGATTAACTACATAAACCTGGTAAAATAACTTAAGACATTTTTAAACATTACACAGGATAAAAACTTTACAAAAGAAGCATGTGAAAAACGTTTACTTTTAGACTCCATTTTGAATACGTGGAATAGGAAATGGGCTAATTTGAATAACGAAATTAATTCATTTAGTGAAAAGTCATGTAGCCTTCAATTTTAATCTCAGTGTTAGAGATTTTGTCCCAGTTTTAGCCGTAGTATCTATTAATTATTAAAATAACAAAGTAATTGTTTCATCAGTTTTTAAGCATGCTTTATTTCAGAGCTAATATCTTCTGATCAGAAAAGCCGTATAGTGGTTCCCGTAGACGAAGTTTGGGACCACAGAAACTGTTTACTGGATAAATCGTGTCCCGCCAATCCGTACTACCGAACAGTCAAATCAAGTTGCTGTGTGCTTATGTGAACTGATATGGCTCGACTTTGACACAGACCAGGGCCCAATTTTATAAAGATTTCAACGGCCCGTTGGAGCTCAACGGGCCGTTGAAAGTTCTCCGTTAAAAAAATTTTGATTTTATAAAGACTAAGAATCCTCCGTTGAGCTCAACGGCACCGTTGAAATTGTTCATGAAACTGGATAAATTTCAACAACTCCGTTGAGCTCGACGGAGCGATAGATTTTTTATAAAATTGCCGGTTCGATTCTCGATTTTTTCCTTTCTTTCAAAATTGTGTGCTTATATATAGTATAAATTAAAAAAATCTATAGTCCGATCACAAGTAATCAATATTGGATTTAGAGGAGTAAATTGGAGTATATTTTGTTCAGACAAGAGAAACGTGAACGTGATCTTAAACTAAAATTTGATTCTTTTTTTGCATTAGCCGAAGTAACCTTCATTAACTTCAATTCGACTACCTAATTTAAACATTATAAAAGTAAGTACCAAGTCTTTTTATTAAATAAAGTTAGGGTGAGTTCCATAAAATTTATTAGCCACTAATGTCAAATGTTAGTAGCTATTTTACGAGGAATTTGATTTAGTATTGTATTTTTTGTATAAATTAAAAGTGTAAATACAAGTAAGATTTGACAAAGGTTCGATTCATACTTACGTATGCCCGTACAGCCGGCAAAATTACGAAAAACTCACGACAGTAATCGTTTATATAGGATTGTCCCGTATTGTCCCGTATTTTTGTTCCTTCTAGAGAAGGAACTATTGTTTTGAAACTAACTCTGCGCAGTGTAAAAGTAGCAGCTACATGTTGTCATGCGCATATGATTAACACGTAAAGTCAGTATGGGAGCTGACTGCTGTTTTTTTTGAAAACGGCATTGTTCCCAATTTTAATTGAACCAATTGTCAAGAACACTTTTTCAGAGACCTTAAATTGTAATTTTGATTGATTTTTGTTCTTTAAAATTTTTTGGGCACTGTAATGTTTCAGACAAAATACATATGCAATTCACGTGACTGTCTGGCTGGACTATTATCTGTTTTCCAGTTTCAAACTTCATAATGTGGTATAACCTTTAGTTCATTAGTTAGCTAAAGCCAAGTTAATGTAGGCTAACTAAAAAATATTAATTATAATTTTTGAATGTTTACAGATAGAGCGCATTAGTCATGTTTCTTTCCAGAAGCAGTGAAACATCTTAGGATTTGAAGTAGCGTGGCCGAGTGGTCAAAATCTCTACTTCAAGAGGATTGTTCAAGAGGAATGTCTTACCGCATGGGTTCGACCCCCACAGTTGTATTTTTTTCAAAAAAAGTTATTAGGTACTGTTGTTTGCAAAATCTGTTTTGAACTAAAATTTTTGTCAATAAAATGAACTGAGTTCTGAAATCAAAAGTAGGAAATTTCGGCAACTACATATTACATTTTACAGTAACTCAGTATATATTTTTTTATGTAAGCGCTGATACCAAATTAAGCAACTGTAGCATGTATTTAAGAATCGTAATGCACACTGAAGGCAAAGCTGAATTTGGCGAAATGTTAAGGGTGATAATATGAATGTTGCGCTCAACAAAGGAACCTTGCCCCTTTTGGGGCCTGCTTGTTTTCTGTTGTGCCACAGCACAACACGTCTTTAATTTTGATTCTGGCGAGATGTCACTAGATTGTGCAAAAGTTTCGTCTGTGTGCGTGTTAAACATCAGCTCAAGTGTGTATGTGCGTGTGTCACCTAGATTTATAGTGTATTCGTCGTTAACAGCTTCACTGAAGTTACTACAGACACTACTTCTTTCTCAGTGACTGTATTCTGTTAAAAACCAAAATGTCGGGTCAAATTTTCAAAAATCATCTCCCGGAGTAGATTCAACTATCAACCTTCCGCTTACGGATCGGACACCCTACCAACTAGGCTAACCAGACTCATCGAAACCGTTGATGCAAAGGGTATCAAGTATGTAAAATGTAAAACCAAGAGTACATAATAGGATTATATTATGTACTCTCGGTAAAACGGAACTAATTAAGTGTCAGTCTGAACATTTAGATTGAATTCAATTCAAATGAAAAAATAAAATTGAATTCAAATTAAAATCTCATACGTTTGATGTCGTACTGGATGCGTAATGCGTATTAAATGCGTACTGCTTACGCATATATTTAACATTGCTGAAGATATGTCTCTTGAAACAGTGATGGTGAATAGTTCGCGTCACCAGTTATTAAGGGTTCAGCTCGGTAACGCTTATATATATAAAACTTTACTCGGCAGAAGAACTCGTGCTTACGTAATTTGTTGTAAGATAAAAACAATTTTAAATTTTTACAGAAAGTTTATTGCAAGACAACAATGTGTTCAATTTTCCTGAAAGAAAATTTCGTGTAATATTTTGCATACACATTTTACAGTGAGATTATTAACTGCTGCACAACAGGTTTTAGCTGACCCACTGGTCAGCTTACTTTAAAGTAATTCTTAATACTTACTGAAGGTTTTGCCGCAGATTGGGCTTGTTAGGCTTGTTTGCTGGATGA
>JASANF010008031.1:0-14535 GCA_030248245.1 Trissonchulus sp. WLG1_4 | reverse complement strand
ATAATAGTTGTCACTTTGTCAGCATTACTCATTATTAATACACCATAGCAGATATAAGTCATGTGTATATACATTAGAGCAGTAATGAATCAGGGGCGATATCCCCTCTTAAGAAAATTTTTGGACATTTTTGAAATTTCAGTGTAATTTTGGTAAATTGGGGACGTGCCGGAAAATTTTAGCGGTGTCATAAAAAATAAAATCAAAGCGAGACCACAGGAAAAAAAGTGAAAAAAGGAGGGCTGAAATTTAATCCGCGAAGGGGGTGGGAAAAGCCCTAAGGGGGGTCTGAGGCGGGGGGGAAAAGTTATTTTCGATTCTAATTCGCTTCCTAGTTCCTACCCCATCTTTTAATAAAAATATGAAACCCCCATCGTCAGCCATGCCCCCAATCTGATCTCTAGCCCCCAAAATAAGCTGTCGCCCCTTTTAATAAAAATCTGAAGTGAAATTATTGGTGTTAAAACCCTTAGGGGGCTCTAATAAGTCGGAAAAACGGCATTTTTTCGACTAATGATCCGGAGTCCCCCTATATCCCCCAAACCTAGGGGGCCATCAAAATTGAATGCTCTTTCGAAGTATTGAATAGGCTAGGTTAGAAGTTTGTAGGATGTAAGCTTTAGCTGGAAATCAAACGTTGTCCAAAAATTAAACTTTACATAAAATTGTTTGCGCCAAATCGGATGTAGTCAAAAATACTGACTCAACTAAATACCTGATGTGACCATTGAAAGAGCAACTTCTAAGCTACTAAATGCTGAAAAAAATTTGTAAATCGGTTCAGGCTTTGAAAAGTTACAGAACTTTTCATGAAGCCACCAGGACCAGGCTGACCGAAGCGTTACTGCACAAGTACGGTTCCGTAGAAGTTCCGGGCTATAGCTGCAAATTTTTTTAAAAATATGAAGCTATTTGGGGTTTTTTAGTGCGGTTAAAGTGTTTCTGATGCTTCTTAGATGGTTTTTCCTTCAATTTAGGCCTCAGGCTTAGGCTTAGTGCTTAGGCTTAGTGCTTAGGCTCAGGCTTAGTAGGTGGGTCAGCAAAGGTTAGTCTTAGTTGCTTGCATCAAATAAGAGGACCCTTGCTATTGTGGAATTATAAATAAAGCTGCACTTTTAAACCAAACTTGCCTGTCAGTGCCAGCTTGGTGCTGAGCATCAGTGACGTTTTCAGATCGTATTTATGGCATTCGATTTCATTAGATATCGCTACTTATGACTAATGGTGCATATTTTTCTAAGTAAAAATGTAACAAATTTAATGTCTACGCAGAAAGAAACTAAAATTTTTGACATGTAATATAAGCGCAATTTAACTGTGCATATTTCGCCTCTTTTTTTAGTTGGCAAAATTAAGATTTTTAGTATAAATGAGCTAAGTATGTTGCAAACAAAGCTTTATAAAGTATATTATTATGCGTTAATATATGACGATCAAACTTAAGGCTGATATTACGACTGTATTGGTCAAATTTTCGATGATTAGCCCCAGTGTGTCGAAAAACGATGATTTTCGACAAAAATTGCTTTTTTTCGAAAAGGTATAAATCAACGTTTTTTCGCTTGGAAAGTGCTAAAAATGAACTCAGCTCATGCGAAAACCTATAAAAACGTGTTTTCACGGTGAAAAATTATCAGTTTGAATTCCCCCCCCCCTGGGTACGCCACTGCGGCCTAGTGGCGATTCGGCCTAGCGGTGATCGTGATTCGGCCTAGCGAGAGTAGACCAGAGGTGGCACTCCTGGAATCAAGTGCAGTTGGGGGATCGTGGACCTATTTTTTGGAGTAGAGCACCTTGAGGGAAGCATTTTTTGTAATAGAACCCCTATACCACAAATTTTAATTTTCTGAGCTATGAACCCTTGAAAATTGCATTTTCAGTGTTTTTGGAAGTGAACGTAGGCCAAAGTTCGAAGCCAAAAATGGCTATTATCTTTGTTTTTGGATAGTTTTGAGTGCGTTATGATGTTTTAAGGCATCGGGGGGGGGGGGGGGGGGGGATTCTCTAGGCTAAACTGGCAGGATTTTTTCTGAAAATTTCGATTTTTTTTATTGCCTAAGCCTGAGCCTAATTTATTGCCTGCCCCCCCCCCCCCCCCCCCCCCCCCCCCCCCCCCCCCCCCCCCCCCCCAACCCGGTGAAAGAGCCTTTGTTTTGAATTCTAAAAAAATTGTAAACAATAATCTGACACCGTTCAGACACAATTAGAACGGAAAAAACAAGAGCTTCGGAAAAAAATTGCAAAAACGTCCCTCACTGAGGGTTCTCAGATTTTCGGGGGGTCATATCTTTCAGAAAATCCAAAAAATGAAATAGGGGTTCTTGAAGCGAAAAATGCTTCCCCCAAAGTGCTCTACTCAAAAAAATAGGTCCACTCTTCCCCCCCCCCCCAACTGCATTTAACCCCACTCCTGAATGTGGGTTTTGGCCGGTTTGAAAACGAGATCAAGTGCAGTTGGGGGGGGGGGGGGGGAAATAGTGGACCTATTTTTGAGTAGAGCACCTTGAGGGAAGCATTTTTTGTAATAGAACCCCTATCCACAAATTCGAATTTTCTGAGCTCTGTGACCCCTTGAAAATTGCATTTTCAGTGTTTTTGGAAGTGAACGAAGGCCAAAAGTTCGAAGCCAAAAATGGCTATTATCTTTGTTTTTGGATAGTTTTGAGTGCGTTATGATGTTTTAAGGCATCGTACTAGGCTTAGTTGGCAGGATTCTCTAGGCTAAATTGGCAGGATTTTTTCTGAAAATTCGATTTTTTTTTATTGCCTAAGCCTGAGCCTAATTTATTGCCTGCCAACCCGGTGAAAGAGCCTTTGTTTTGATTCTAAAAAATTGTAAACAATAATCTGACACCATTTAGACACAATTAGAACGGAAAAAACAAGAGCTTCGGAAAAAAATTTGCGAAAACGTCCCTCACTGAGGGTTCAGATTTCGGGGGGTCGTATTTCAGAAAATCCAAAAAATGAAATAGGGGTTCTTGAAGCAAAAATGCTTCCCCCCAAGGTGCTCTACTCAAAAAAATAGGTCCACTCTTCCCCCCCCCCAACTGCATTTAACCCCACTCCTGAATGTGGGTTTTGGCCATTTTGAAAACGGGATCAAGTGCAGTTGGGGGGGGGGGGAAATAGTGGACCTTTTTTTTTAGTAGAGCACCTTGAGGGAAGCTTTTTTTGTAATAGAACCCCTATCCTCAAATTTGGATTTTCTGAGCTATGACCCCTTGAAAATTGCATTTTCAGTGTTTTTGGAAGTGAACGAAGGCCAAAGTTCGAAGCCAAAAATGGCTATTATCTTTGTTTTTGGATAGTTTTGAGTGCGTTATGATGTTTTAAGGCATCGTCTAGGCTTAGTTGGCAGGATTCTCTAGGCTAAACTGGCAGGATTTTTTCTGAAAATTCGATTTTTTTATTGCCTAAGCCTGAGCCTAATTTATTGCCTGCCAACCCGGTGAAAGAGCCTTTGTTTTGATTCTAAAAAATTGTAAACAATAATCTGACACCGTTTAGACACAATTAGAACGGAAAAAACAAGAGCTTCGGAAAAAAATTGCGAAAAGGTCCCTCACTGAGGGTTCAGATTTAGAGGGGTCATGTCAGAAAATCCAAAAAATGAAATAGGGGTTCTTGAAGCAAAAATGCTTCCCACAAGGTGCTCTACTAAAAAAATAGGTCCACTCTCCCCCCCCCCACTGCATTTAACCCCACTCCTGAATGTGGGTTTTGGCCATTTTGAAAACGGGATCAAGTGCAGTTGGGGGGGGGGGGAACAATGGACCTATTTTGTTGGAGTAGAGCACCTTGAGGGAAGCATTTTTTGTAATAGAACCCCTATCCACAAATTTGGATTTTCTGAGCTATGACCCCTTGAAAATTGCATTTTCAGTGTTTTTGGAAGTGAACGAAGGCCAAAGTTGAGAGCCAAAAATGGCTATAATCTTTGTTTTTGGATAGTTTTGAGTGCGCTATGATGTTTTAAGGCATCGTCTAGGGGTGCAACTGAGGCGGGGGGGGGGAAAAATTCAAAGTGATATTTTTCACCGTAAAAACACGTTTTTATAGGTTTTCGCATGCGCTGAGTTCATTTTTAGCACTTTCCAAGCGAAAAAACGTTGATTTATACATTTTCGAAAAATTTCAATTTTTGTCGAAAATCATCGTTTTCGACATACTGGGGCTAATCATCGAAAATTATGACCAATACAGTCGTAATACGAGCCTGATGTTTGATCGTCATAAATTAACACATAATAATATACTTAATACAGCTTTGTTTGCAACATATTTAGCTCACTCATCTAAAAATCTTAATTTTGCCAACCAAAAAAAGAAGCTAAATATGCATAGTTAAATTGAGCTTACATATCAAAAGTTTTAGTTTCTTTTTGCGTAGACATTAAATTTATTACATTTTTCTAGAAAAATATGCATCTTCGGTTATAACTAGCGATTTCTAATGAAATAGAATGTCATAAATACAATCTGAAAACGTCACTGATGCTCAGCACCAAGCTGGCACTGACACTCAAAGTTGGGTTTAAAAGTGCAGCTTTATTTATGATTCCACAGTAGCAAGGGTCCTTTTATTTGATGCAAGCAACTAAGACTAACCTTTGCTGACCCACTTACTAAGCCTGAGCCTAAGCACTAAGCCTCAGCCTAAGCACTAAGCCTAAGCCTAACCTAAGCCTAAACCTAAGCACTAAGCCTAAGCCTAAGCACTAAGCCTAAGCCTAAGCCTGAGGCCTAAATTAAAGTGTTATACCGCGAACCACGGGGCTCTGGCGGGGTGTCGATGGAGTGGGGGGAAAAAAGGGGGGGGGGAGGGGGGAAGAGTTGGCCGTGCGCCCGCGCCCAAGTGGAACGCGCTATAACGGTGAAGGCCGGGGCAAAGTGCCCTAAATCGCTCAGAAACTGCCCTAAACAGGTCCGGGGCTCACACACGATTTATCCCCCCAAAAAATAGAAACAAAGCACTCTAAGGGCTACTACAGTCAAAAGGCCCTAGGCAGCCCTAAAAGACAGTTTTATAGGTTCTAAAATTTTATTTAAACATTGGGACTTTATTGAATATAAAATCAACAAAACAATTTTAACAACGAGAGAAAATAACAAACTAACTTAAAACATGGACCTAGCTCGGGGACCCAGCCCTTCCTCACTGACGCGCACGCATCACTACCTAACCCCTACAAAAGCGAGCGCGCCCCCCCCCTGCTCTGTGAAAATTCTCTGACTGACGTGAGCCAGCCACACAGTAGGAAGAATCTGTTTTTTTTTCGGCCAACCACAATTCGGGCTCCCTCCCCCCTTTTTACGAATTTTTATTTTATAAAAAGAATTAAAATACTAATTTTAAATATTAAATATTTTAAATGGTAATTTTAGCATGAAATGTATATTTTATAAAAATGTAAATAAAAGCCTATTCACACTACACGTCATCGATCGGAAACGTGTAAGCCTGCCGTTTAGCAAGAATAAAATCGATGGCAGCCTTTCTGATTTAGAGACTATAGCACGTAACGCGGAGCGCTTTTCTGCGCAAATACCGCCATTTGAAACATGTTTCGTGTACGCCCTCCGTCTAGGGGTGTTGTATGGATGGCTTCCTTTCTACTGGTTTTCAGACTTTAACCTTTTAGGTCGTTTTATACGCGGGTTTTGCCATTGGTTTTAAAAACGAATCGAGCTCTAAATTATTGGAAAAAGTCGAAATTCTTGAGTGGGTTACTAACATATTGCTTGGTATTGTTGTGTGTACTTGTTTGTGTATTCTCAGGAAAGTGTGCTACGTGTTTTGTCTAAATTTTTCTAAATTAATCAGTTAAATTAATTTCAAAATTGGTGCGAATTTAAAGCGAGTTTAAAACCGAAACAGGCGGAAAAGTGTACCCCAGCTAGGGGGTACCCAAATAACGTGCGCTAGACACGCCGAGGCGTCGTGCCCGCGCAGGGGGGCACCTGTTATATCAGTAGGGATACCCCCTACTCGGGGTAGACTTTTCCGCAACGATAAAATGTCGAAATTAGTCTAAAAACATGTTTAAACGAACCTATTCACACTTCACCGCTCGTCACAGTACGTATTTCAAACATGTTTCAAATTGGCGGTATTTGCGCATGAATAAGCGCTCCGCGTTACGTGCTATAGTCTCTAAATCAATAGAAAGGCTGCCATCGATTTAATCTGCCTAAACGGCAGGCTTACACGTTTCCGATCGATGACGTGTAGTGTGAATAGGCTTTTATTTACATTTTTATAAAATATACATTTCATGCTAAAATTACCATTTAAATCTAATATTTAAAATTAGTATTTTAATTTGTTTTATATCTTAAATAATACTTCGGAAAGGGGGACGTAGCCCGAGTTCAAATTGGCCGCCTTAAAAACAGATATATTCTACTTATGTGTGACTGGCTCAAGTCAGTCAGAGAATTTTCACAGAGCAGGGGGGAGGCGCGCTCACGTTTGAATAGGGGTTAGGTAGTGAGGTGTGCGCGTCAGTGAGGACTAGGGCTAGGTCCCCTGAGCTAGGTCCATGTTTTAAGTTAGTTTGTTATTTTCTCTCGTTGTTAAAATTGTTTTGTTGATTTTATATTCAATAAAAGTCCCAATGTTTAAATAAAATTTTGAACCTATAAAACTGTCTTTTAGGGCTGCCTAGGGCCTTTTGACTGTAGTAGCCCTTAGAGGGCTTTGTGGCTATTTGTTGGGGAATTCGTGTGTGAGCCCCGGACCTGTTTAGGGCAGTTTCTGAGCGATTTAGGGCACTTTGCCCCGGCCTTCACCGTTATAGCGCGTTCCACTTGGGCTCGGGCGCACGGTCAATTCTGCCCTCTGGCCCTCGCCTTTTCGGCCCAAACTCCAAGAGCCCCGTGGTTCGCGGTATAACACTTTAATTTAGGCCTCAGGCTTAGGCTTAGGCTTAGTGCTTAGGCTTAGGCTTAGTGCTTAGGTTTAGGCTTAGGTTAGGCTTAGGCTTAGTGCTTAGGCTGAGGCTTAGTGCTTAGGCTCAGGCTTAGTAAGTGGGTCAGCAAAGGTTAGTCTTAGTTGCTTGCATCAAATAAAAGGACCCTTGCTACTGTGGAATCATAAATAAAGCTGCACTTTTAAACCCAACTTTGAGTGTCAGTGCCAGCTTGGTGCTGAGCATCAGTGACGTTTTCAGATTGTATTTATGACATTCTATTTCATTAGAAATCGCTAGTTATAACCAAAGATGCATATTTTTCTAGAAAAATGTAATAAATTTAATGTCTACGCAAAAAGAAACTAAAACTTTTGATATGTAAGCTCAATTTAACTATGCATATTTAGCTTCTTTTTTTGGTTGGCAAAATTAAGATTTTTAGTATGAGTGAGCTAAATATGTTGCAAACAAAGCTGTATTAAGTATATTATTATGTGTTAATTTATGACGATCAAACATCAGGCTCGTATTACGACTGTATTGGTCATAATTTTCGATGATTAGCCCCAGTATGTCGAAAAACGATGATTTTCGACAAAAATTGAAATTTTTCGAAAATGTATAAATCAACGTTTTTTCGCTTGGAAAGTGCTAAAAATGAACTCAGCGCATGCGAAAAACTATAAAAACGTGTTTTTACGGTGAAAAATATCACTTTGAATTTTTCCCCCCCCGCCTCAGTTGCACCCCTAGACGATGCCTTAAAACATCATAGCGCACTCAAAACTATCCAAAAACAAAGATTATAGCCATTTTTGGCTCTCAACTTTGGCCTTCGTTCACTTCCAAAAACACTGAAAATGCAATTTTCAAGGGGTCATAGCTCAGAAAATCCAAATTTGTGGATAGGGGTTCTATTACAAAAAATGCTTCCCTCAAGGTGCTCTACTCCAACAAATAGGTCCACTATTCCCCCCCCCCCAACTGCACTTGATCCCGTTTTCAAAATGGCCAAAACCCACATTCAGGAGTGGGGTTAAATGCAGTTGGGGGGGGGGGAGAGTGGACCTATTTTTTTAGTAGAGCACCTTGTGGGAAGCATTTTTGCTTCAAGAACCCCTATTTCATTTTTTGGATTTTCTGAGATACGACCCCCCGAAATCTGAACCCTCAGTGAGGGACGTTTTCGCAATTTTTTTCCGAAGCTCTTGTTTTTTCCGTTCTAATTGTGTCTAAACGGTGTCAGATTATTGTTTACAATTTTTTAGAATCAAAACAAAGGCTCTTTCACCGGGTTGGCAGGCAATAAATTAGGCTCAGGCTTAGGCAATAAAAAAATCGAATTTTCAGAAAAAATCCTGCCAGTTTAGCCTAGAGAATCCTGCCAACTAAGCCTAGACGATGCCTTAAAACATCATAACGCACTCAAAACTATCCAAAAACAAAGATAATAGCCATTTTTGGCTTCGAACTTTGGCCTTCGTTCACTTCCAAAAACACTGAAAATGCAATTTTCAAGGGGTCATAGCTCAGAAAATCCAAATTTGTGGATAGGGGTTCTATTACAAAAAATGCTTCCCTCAAGGTGCTCTACTCCAAAAAATAGGTCCACTATTTCCCCCCCCCCCAACTGCACTTGATCCCGTTTTCAAAATGGCCAAAACCCACATTCAGGAGTGGGGTTAAATGCAGTTGGGGGGGGGGGGGAAGAGTGGACCTATTTTTTTGAGTAGAGCACCTTGGGGGAAGCATTTTTGCTTCAAGAACCCCTATTTCATTTTTTGGATTTTCTGAGATACGACCCCCCGAAATCTGAACCCTCAGTGAGGGACGTTTTCGCAATTTTTTTCCGAAGCTCTTGTTTTTTCCGTTCTAATTGTGTCTAAATGGTGTCAGATTATTGTTTACAATTTTTTAGAATCAAAACAAAGGCTCTTTCACCGGGTTGGCAGGCAATAAATTAGGCTCAGGCTTAGGCAATAAAAAAATCGAATTTTCAGAAAAAATCCTGCCAGTTTAGCCTAGAGAATCCTGCCAACTAAGCCTAGACGATGCCTTAAAACATCATAACGCACTCAAAACTATCCAAAAACAAAGATAATAGCCATTTTTGGCTTCGAACTTTGGCCTTCGTTCACTTCCAAAAACACTGAAAATGCAATTTTCAAGGGGTCATAGCTCAGAAAATCCAAATTTGTGGATAGGGGTTCTATTACAAAAAATGCTTCCCTCAAGGTGCTCTACTCAAAAAATAGGTCCACTATTTCCCCCCCCCCCCAACTGCACTTGATCCCGTTTTCAAAATGGCCAAAACCCACATTCAGGAGTGGGGTTAAATGCAGTTGGGGGGGGGAAGAGTGGACCTATTTTTTTGAGTAGAGCACCTTGGGGGAAGCATTTTTGCTTCAAGAACCCCTATTTCATTTTTTGGATTTTCTGAGATACGACCCCCCGAAATCTGAACCCTCAGTGAGGGACGTTTTCGCAATTTTTTTCCGAAGCTCTTGTTTTTTCCGTTCTAATTGTGTCTAAATGGTGTCAGATTATTGTTTACAATTTTTTTAGAATCAAAACAAAGGCTCTTTCACCGGGTTGGCAGGCAATAAATTAGGCTCAGGCTTAGGCAATAAAAAAATCGAAATTTTCAGAAAAAATCCTGCCAGTTTAGCCTAGAGAATCCTGCCAACTAAGCCTAGACGATGCCTTAAAACATCATAACGCACTCAAAACTATCCAAAAACAAAGATAATAGCCATTTTTGGCTTCGAACTTTGGCCTACGTTCACTTCCAAAAACACTGAAAATGCAATTTTCAAGGGTTCATAGCTCAGAAAATTAAAATTTGTGGATAGGGGTTCTATTACAAAAAATGCTTCCCTCAAGGTGCTCTACTCCAAAAAATAGGTCCACTATCCCCCCCCCCAACTGCACTTGATCCGAAAAATTGGCCAAATTCGCCAGAAACGTCCAATTTTTGGCCAAATTCAAACTTGGCCTTAATTTAGGCTTAGGCTTAGGCTTAGGGCTTAGGCTTAGTATGGGGCTTAGGCTTAGGCTTAGTATCAGGCTTAGGCTTAGGCTTAGGTTCATGCTTAGGCTCAGGCTTAGGCAATAAAAAATCGAAATTTTCAGAAAAAATCCTGCCAGCTTAGCCTAGAGAATCCTGCCAACTAAGCCTAGACGATGCCTTAAAACATCATAACGCACTCAAAACTATCCAAAAACAAAGATAATAGCCATTTTTGGCTTCGAACTTTGGCCTACGTTCACTTCCAAAAACACTGAAAATGCAATTTTCAAGGGGTCATAGCTCAGAAAATCCAAATTTGTGGATAGGGGTTCTATTACAAAAAATGCTTCCCTCAAGGTGCTCTACTCAAAAAAATAGGTCCACTATTTCCCCCCCCCCCAACTGCACTTGATCCCAGGAGTGCCATCTCTGGTCTACTCTCGCTAGGCCGAATCACGATCACCGCTAGGCCGAATCGCCACTAGGCCGCAGTGGCGTACCCAGGGGGGGGGGGGAAATTCAAACTGATAATTTTTCACCGTGAAAAGACGTTTTTATAGGTTTTCGCATGAGCTGAGTTCATTTTTAGCACTTTCCAAGCGAAAAAACGTTGATTTATACCTTTTCGAAAAAAAGCAATTTTTGTCGAAAATCATCGTTTTTCGACACACTGGGGCTAATCATCGAAAATTTGACCAATACAGTCGTAATATCAGCTTTAAGTTTGATCGTCATAAATTAACACATAATAATATACTTTATAAAGCTTTGTTTGCAACATACTTAGCTCATTTATACTAAAAATCTTAATTTTGCCAACTAAAAAAAGAGGCGAAATATGCACAGTTAAATTGCGCTTATATTACATATCAAAAGTTTTAGTTTCTTTTTGCGTAGACATTAAATTTGTTACATTTTTCTAGAAAAATATGCACCATTAGTCATAAGTAGCGATATCTAATGAAATCGAATGCCATAAATACGATCTGAAAACGTCACTGATGCTCAGCACCAAGCTGGCACTGACAGGCAAGTTTGGTTTAAAAGTGCAGCTTTATTTATAATTCCACAATAGCAAGGGTCCTCTTATTTGATGCAAGCAACTAAGACTAACCTTTGCTGACCCACCTACTAAGCCTAAGCCTAAGCACTAAGCCTAAGCCTGAGGCCTAAATTGAAGGAAAAACCATCTAAGAAGCATCAGAAACACTTTAACCGCACTAAAAAACCCCAAATAGCTTCATATTTAAAAAAAAATTTGCAGCTATAGCCCGGAACTTCTACGGAACCGTACTTGTGCTTCGCTTCGGTCAGCCTGGTCCTGGTGGCTTCAGGAAAAGTTCTGTAACTTTTCAAAGCCTGAACCGATTTACAAATTTTTTTCAGCATTTAGTAGCTTAGAAGTTGCTCTTTCAATGATAACAGCAGGTTTTTATTTGATTCAGTATTTTTGACTAAATCCAATTTTGCGCAAACAATTTTATGTAAAGTTTAATTTTTGGACAACGTTTGATTTCCAGCTAAAGCTTACATCCTACAAACTTCTAACCTAGCCTATTCGATATTTCGAAAGAGCGTTCAATTTTGACCCCCCCTAGGTTTGGGGGATATAGGGGGACTCCGGATCATTAGTCGAAAAAATGCCGTTTTTCCGACTTATTCGACCCCTAAGGGTTTTAACACCAATAATTTCACTTCAGATTTTTATTAAAAGGGGCGACAGCTATTTTGGGGGCTAGAGATCAGATTGGGGGCATGGCTGACGATGGGGGTTTCATATTTTTATTAAAAGATGGGGTAGGAACTAGGAAGCGAATTAGAATCGAAAATAATTTTTCCCCCCCGCTTCAGACCCCCCTTCGCGATTTTAGCCCCCCCTTCGCGATTTCCATTTCAGCCCCCCTTTTTTCACTTTTTTCCTGTGGTCTCGCTTTGATTTTATTTTTTTATGACACCGCTAAAATTTTCCGGCACGTCCCCAATTGACCAAAATTACACTGAAATTTCAAAAATGTCCAAAAATTTTCTTTCGAGGGGATATCGCCCCTGATTCATTACTGCTCTAATGTATATACACATGACTTATATCTGCTATGGTGTATTAATAATGAGTAATGCTGACAAAGTGACAACTATTATTGGTATTTGGTTATATATTTTGTGTGGCTTTTAATTAAAAACCGTGCGGTGGGTGGAGTGGAGAACGAACGTCTAAGGACAGCCCTTACATATGTTAACCCTGCTTTTTCAATTTTTGGGCCAATTTTTGGTGCTTTTTTTCATCTAAATAAGTTAAAAGTTTGAAATATTATCATTTTTGCCAAAAAATCCATTTAGTGACAACGATAACACTCACATAACAAAATCTGACTCTGTGAACACGTTGAATGAAAATTATCACAATTGACCAAGTATTTTTACAAAGTTATGGTCATGTCAAGTCGCTTGACAAGGGCTGTCCTTAGACGTTTGTGAGCGGAGGGCCGGAGGCAAGAGGGCGGACAGTGAAGGGGGGATATAGGGGATACATATACCTCCTTTTTTCCCAGAGCAAACGAAACTTTTTTGGAGCCGCATAATAAAAATAGCCGTAAATTGATGAAATTTGCCTCGAAATCAAAAAATTTTTTTCGGAGGCTGCTCGCCTCCGGAACCACAGCGCTGGCTTTACTTCGCTTTGCGGAAATCTCGCTGGGGTTGTTCAATGTTCAACGAAATAAACTTTCTTGAAATGATTTTAAAATTCAAATTTTTATGTTTTTTTTTGCGTAACAGATGATTATTAACATTATTCCCTACAAAAAGAATATGTAGTTGTTAATTAATGGGGCTGGATAGTTAATTATGACTCATTCCTAGGCCCTTAATCCCCGGCCCCCACAGCACTAAGATCACGGTCAACGCGGTCTGGGGTTTTTGTTCTGAGATATCTTTTTTATTTCATAGTAACAAATGTCCTCTTTCTTGATGCAAGGAACTAAGACTAATCCTTTTGCCACCCACATACCTAGTCTAAGCGTGGGCCCTAAGCCTCCCCCAAAACCAAAACCCAAACTCCTAGTCTAAGCACTAAGCCTAAGCCTGATGCCTAATTTGAAAGAAAAACATGCTAAGGAGCATCAAAAATAACTTTACCGCACTAAAAAACCCCAACCAGCTTCATATTGTAACAAATTTAGCAGCTACAACTTGAAATTTGTACTGAACCTTACTTGTGCTGTTACGCTTCAATCAGCCTGGCCCTGGTAGCTTCAGAAAAAGTCTCGTAACTTTTCAAAGCCTGAACCGATTTACAAAATTTTTTCAGCATTGAGTAGCTTAAAAGTTACTCTTTGAGTGGTAGCAGCAGGTTTTTATTTGATGAAGTATTTTTGCCTAAATCCAATTTTGCGCAAAAAATTTCATGTAAAGTTTAATTTTTGGGCAAAGTTTGATTTCCACCTAAAGCTTACATCCTACAAACTTCTAACCTAGCCTATTCGAAAGAGCGTTCAATTTTGATCCCCCTAGGTTGGGGGGATATAGGGGGACTTCCGATCATTAGGCGAAAAAATGCCGTTTTTCCGACTTATTACACCCCTAAGGGTTTTAACGCCAATAATTTCACTCTAGATTTTTATTAAGGGGGTAGTGTCGCGAAAGCAGTTTTGCTCATAGGTTGCAAAAAGAGATCTTTTTGCTTTGAACTTGTACGTTCACTGAGAAACTAGTCCAATGCTATACTGTGTTAAATAAGTACTGCCAGACAGTAGACTACCAATATCTGCCAATATCTTGAACCAATCACCGATTGTAAGCCAGACATCACACAATAAGGACATGAAAATTCAAAAAATTCAGCCAGATATCAGATTGGCCAGCTTGTGAAGCACACGTAATGTGTCGACGCACAGTTTTTTGCCACAAATAACAAAAAAGAAAAATGAAGGTTCGCTTTTCTTTTGATTTTAAAATAAGCGTCTAAATTTTTCACAATTTATCATTATTGCTGTGAGTACTTCACTGTTTACGCACAGTTTCACAGTTCAAACAGGTATTACTCCGCAACCACTCAAGCAATTTTCACTAAATTTTGTGTGCATAAACTACAACATATGTCCTTTTAGTCTATGTAAACAAGCTAAACAAATAAGTTGATAATTGTAACCAAAAAGTCGAATGTGAATAGGTTTTTAAAACGTCATTTTTCCGACTTTGCGACCTCACTGCAAACAGTATACTGCATCAATTTTGATAAAACTTGGCGAAAATACTTGCCTCAACATATATTTTCAAAATATATAAAGAACGATGTCTTATCTTTTTATAAAAATGTTTTACAGTTACGCAAAATCGACTGCTTTCGCGACACTACCCCCTTAAAAGGGGCGACATCTATTTTGGGGGCTAGAGATTGGGGGCTTGGCTGACGATGGGGTTCTATATTTTTATTAAAAGTGGGGGTCGTATGCTATTTATGACCAAAAATAATCCCCCCCGCCGAATCTTACAGTTTTGCCTAAAAATAATAAATTCTCAAATTTTTTTCCTGGGGGCAGCCCAGCCGTTGAGCTGTTGGCATTTAGAAAATATATTCGTTTAGTTTAGTTTAAAATTGGTTTCGAAACT
>JASANF010008030.1:0-19094 GCA_030248245.1 Trissonchulus sp. WLG1_4 | reverse complement strand
CCTGTAGAAAAACACTGCACATTCGTTAGTACCACCTTAAGCCAACACATCCGCAGCATCAAAACGCAATGAAATCGCAGGTCGAATAGCAGTCTGGCGTTTAAAACGCTGCGGCAAAATCAAGACATTCAGACATTGCGTTTTGCGTGCGGCAAGCTGCGTTTTGCCGCAGCGACAAAAACGCTGCGGCAAAATCGCAGTAAAATCGCAGCGTGTGAATCGGCCTTAAGGGGGCGCTGCGGGAATCGGGGGTTACCTCAAAACTTGGAAAAAAAGTTGACAAAAGCTACCCTTTACAATACAAATATGTCGTATGGTACAAAAGAACACTGGCCGCAAAATTTCAGATCACCTGATTATGTCACGTGACTCCCCGAGCACAGAATGTGAGTGAATTTTCGGCAAACGATAACTCTGCTTAAGGTGGTACTAACGAATGTGCAGTGGTTTTTAAATTTTTGAAAAAAATTAGTTGATTCAAGCTGTATTTTTTGAAAATAACGTCTGTAAAAAATTGATTCATATACACAAAATGACAAATGAAGTAAGCGGCATCATGTGAAAAATTTTTTGGAGCAAGCCAAGCCAACAAGCCAAACTACACAACAGGAGAATGGAATTTTAACAGTTTTGGCCACTTTTCTTAGCGCATGCGCAACGCATAAACACAAAAATAAATATGAATAAACTTTAGCAAATTTTCTAGACCCAAAATGAAAATTTTTTCAATTGCTTATATTTTTGCGCAGATATAGAACCCGAAAGTTGAGTGTGAATAGACACTTTTTACTTTGAAATTGTATATTTCATTATATAATTGACAAATCATAAAATCGTTCATTTTGGGTCTAGATAATTCACTTTTAAATATTTGTGCCATTTTTCGCATTTTTTTATTCTTTAAACTCGTCAAAAAGTGGCCAGATTTGAAAGCGCTCAAAAAAGCCAAATTGGTATACTTTTAACACGTGCCATACAAATCATCTTTACAGTTGTACAATAAAACTTTGCTTAAATGTAGAAGGAAAGTAGCGCTTTTTAACGCTATAAAAACTATGATATAAAGTTAATTAATTATTGAATACTATCCTGTTGAAAAACACTGCACATTCGTTACTACCACCTTAAACTCAGGGTAAGGTCATAATTTATATAGCAAAATTTAGCTTTAGTGCTTCTCTAGTTGAACGTTATTTTGGTTTTTCACAGTCTTGTCGGGTTTGGATAAAAATTGCCATTATGTGTTTTCGAAGTCGAACTCTGAGCAAAAAAATGATATTAAAAAATTTCTAGACTATTTAAAAAAAATAAAAAATCGTTCAACTGCGCAGAGGCTAATGCTATAATTGTGCACAATTTTGTCGAAAAATACCGTACCAATAATTTGTAATCAAATGCCGAAGAATTGGTTCCGTATTCACACTGCCTATATTTGAGTCTGATGCTTCTGAAAATGGCTTCTTGTGCAAAGTTTTTGCACAGAACGCAATAAAATTGTTTCAATTTTTTATTACGGCTAATAACATCTGCGTATCGTCTGTTTGTAAAACCTCAAAAATTGTTCATGCACTGGCTTACTTGCTGAATTTGTTTGAAAGTTGAATAAAATCTGTAAATTGTCCAATTTTTTTCCAATGTTTTTGCGTTGGAGATATGCACGTCAAAACATCCTAAATAGTATTTTGGACAACTTTGCTTCAAAATTGGAAGGTCATTTTTGCTGTTTTTAAAAAATATGGACCAAATCCTTGATTCCCGGAGCGCCCCCTTAATTAGCATTTTTCGCCTATAGACTGTGTATATAGGTAAGGTTAGAACGAAAAAGTAGCCGGAACAATTTCAAAAAGATGTCTGTGAAGCTGGCAGACCCACTAGCGTAACAAATTATGCGGTTAACGTAACAAAAATTCTCAGCTTTTGTTATATTTTGTTACGCAAAAAATAAGATTTGTTACGCTCGTGTTTTTTTACAATTCAGTATTAGAAGGTGGGTCTGCTATTTCACAATTTAATGTTGTGGCAGACCCACTGGTACGATACAGGAAGCGTTTATTATTTTTATGTTAACATGATTTTTTTACGCTGTTGTCACTATTTATTGGGTTGCCGACCACCAGCGAAGCAGTGGTGCAACTCATTGTATTCATATTCCTGTTTTTTTTGTTTTTCCTGTGATCAAAAGTTTGTTACTCGTTTTTCTCTGGAGTTACTGGGGGGATTGGTCCCAAACGTTGGTGGGGGGACCCCCTCCTATGAGT
Source organism: Trissonchulus sp. WLG1_4 (assembly GCA_030248245.1). Classification (NCBI taxonomy): domain Eukaryota; kingdom Metazoa; phylum Nematoda; class Enoplea; order Enoplida; family Ironidae; genus Trissonchulus; species Trissonchulus sp. WLG1_4. The sequence continues at coordinate 16,836 of JASANF010008030.1, read as the reverse complement.
AGTTGTGCCCCCACCTTGGTAACCCCCTGACCCCACGGGGGGCTGGGTCACGTGACCCCAAAAAATATTTTTGGTACAAATAAAACACCCTTGTGAACTTGAAAAATTTTTTTGTTAGGGATTTGGACAAAAACTTGTCTCTAGGGGTAGTTTTGGCCCCTGCACACGAATCTGGGGTTATGTTTTACCCAGGACCCCCCTGGATCCCCCTATGACCCCCCAGGGTACCCCCCCGCAGGGGGTCCTCAGGTGTCAAATTTTCGAAATTGGGATTTTGGTGTCTTCAGAGGTAGTTTGGGCCCCTGAACACGAATCTGGGGTTATTTTTTTACCCAGGACCCCCCCCCAGGCCCCCCTATGACCCCCCCAAGGGTACCCCCCGTAGGGGGTCCTCAGGGGTCAAATTTTCGAAATTGGAATTTTGGTGTCTCCAGGAGTAGTTCGGCCCCTGAACACGAATTTGGTGGTATTTTCTACCCAGGACCCCCTGGACCCCCCTACGGCCCCCTCAGGGTACCCCCCCCCCTAGGGTGTCCTCAGGGGTCAAATTTTCGAAATTGAAATTTTGGTGTTTTTAGAGGTAATTTGAGCCCCTGAACACAAATCCAAGGTTTATTTTTGCCTAGGATCCCCTTGGACCGCCCTACGGGCCTACGGTCCCCTGAGGGTACCCCCCTAGGGGGTCCTCGGGGGTCAAATTTTCGAAATTGAGATTTTGGTGTTTTCAGGGGTATTGAGCCCCTGCTGAACACGAATCCAAGGTTCGTTTTTGCCTTGGACCCTCCTGGACCCCCTAGGACCCACTCTGGGTACTACCCTCCTAAGGGATCGAATTTTGAAATTGAAATATTGGGGTTTATGTGGGTAATTTGGGTCCCTGAACATAAGTATCAGGTTTTTTTACCGAAAATATACAATCTTTTGCCTATAATTGAGGGTCCTCTGCCTAAAATGGAGGGTTTTCTGCTTAAAATAGAGGGTCCTCTGCCTAGAATAGAGGGTTTTCCGCCTAGAATAGAGGGTCTTCCGCCTAGACTAGAGGGTCCTTTACCGAGAATGGATGATCTTCTGCCTAGAACACTAGGTTCTCTGCCTTCAGAGGGTTTTCTGCTTAAATAAAGGGCCCTCTGCTTAGAATAGGGGGTCGTCTGCCTAGAATAGAGTGTCCTCTGCTTAGAATAGAGGGTCCTCTGCCTAGAATAGAGGGTTCCTTGCCGGTCGGCAACCCGTTGTGGCCTACTGGCGATTTTTGTGATTTGTTATGGCTTCTAGATGATTTACCACTTTGCATTAGATGTATAAATAGAGCGATAAAATTGCTTGGCTTCGTTGCGCATAAGCAAGTAGAATTTTATAAAGTGTCTTTGTAATGTATTTTTCCTTATTCCTGCTTCTTCATTAAACGCTTTAAAACATTGTATGTTGTCCACAAATAAATGCTTATTATGTTAGAATCAGTGAGCTCTGCCATTAAAATTTTATTGTCTTTTATTCAAAAAATTGATACCCAAGAGACTTGCTGAGAAAACCGAGGCAATATAATTTTATGGTAGGCTTCTAGCAGTTGCTTATTTATTTTAAACAGTATTTTTGCAAAACAGCATTATTTTGCAAGAGTTAATCAAATACAGTGTTGAGCCTAGCGTTGTTTCAATTATGAAATTATTTTCAATTTCAATACCATTATCAATTTTTTGCCCAATTATTTTCAATTTTCATACCATTATCAATTTTAAGCCCAATTATTTTCAATTTCAATACCATTATCAATTTTTTTGCCGAAATATTTTTAATTTCAATACCATTATCAATTTTTTCTCGAAATATTTTCAATTCAATTTCAATGTTTCAAATATTTTCAATTTCAATTGTTTCAATTTTTTTTAGAGTAATTGCTGAGGTACTCTTTAGTAAACAATATTATTATAACCGTTTCTAACTCTTCATCTATAAACACGAAAATAACACGCACCTTGTACGAACCTACGGTACTTACACAGACGGACTCAAACACGTCGTTTTTTGACCATGGCTACATTTACGAGCGTCGTCGAGAGATGGTAAAAACCGTCAGTCGATAGAAAGTTGAAACGGCGCACACGGTCCAATTTCTGGGTTTGGGAGCGGCAACTTCCAGAAGTAAAAGTTTTTCTTATTCTATATTCTATCCGATGTTTTTTCTCGAATCTCGACGTATCTAAGAACTGATGTGCGTATCTGTATTAGAGTTCTGCCACTAGCAAATTTTCCGGGCCGGGCCCGAGCCGGGCCAGGTAGCGCGCTTTCGGCCCGTCCCGGGGCCCGCAGCCCGCGGCTGGCCCGGCACAGACTTCATCAAGTGAGAAAATGCATTGTGTGTGCGTCTGTGTATAGTATAGGTGCTTGAGCACTTGTAAATATCAATATATATATATATATATATATATATATATATATATATATATATATATATATATATATATAATATATATATATATATATATATATATATATATATATGTAATGCAGGCATTGTTCATCCGCTGCTGAAGCTCGAGACGACCCTGGGCTTGCGGATTCCAACTGCACGGCGGGCCGCGTACGGCCCGGGGCCCGGGGCCAGCTACAGGCCCGGGCAGATATCAATTTCCATAATTGCATATATTTATAGTACTTCACTACATTAGCAACTTGGTGCGGTAGCCCAAAAAAACTAGCTTTTTCAAAATCTATATTGTCAAACATGCAGAAAAATGGCACTTTTTGTCAAAAGCAACATATTTGCTCGCCTCTAGTATGACACCCCCTTGGCTATGCCCTCGTCGGTATATAAATGTACTAAAACAGCGCTTTCGCACTGAAGTACAATATGACAAATTTTACTTAGACCTCAACCATTAAATACTGGTGTGACACAGTTTACTAACTGACTATATAACTGTAGATGACAGCACATATCACAAGTAACACATAGCTCTTTACACTGGTACGTGTCACTGTTTTGTCTTTAATAACCAGCTATAGCCCTACTTCGCCGTTTCTATTTTGCCGATTTTCTATGGTCAAGTTTTGAGTTTTGACTGAAGAAACGTGGCTAGAGCCGGACTACGGCAATTTACAAATTCAAGTACAGACCCCCTCGAAGTGGCGATTTGGCTACAGCCACCAATAGCCGTTTCGAATACACTGTTTTATATGTATGGGTTATGGCACTGGTTGGCGTGCTATAAGTGATTTATACGCATGTTCTGTGAAACTCCGAGTGCAGGAGCACGAGTGCGCGAAGCGCACGAGTGCACCTGCACGAGGGTTTCCACATGCGTATCAGTTACTTTTAGCACAACAAACAGTGCTATAAGTTGCTTGTAATTTGGTTTTAAATACTTACGTAAAATTTTTAGTGATAATAAAAAATAAAAAAATTCAAGACTGGAGGGGATCGAACCCACAATACTCTGATTCGCAGTCAGACACCTTATCCATTAGGCTACAGCCTAGCTGCAGATAACCTGGCCACTTTGGTAGTTGTCACATGTATACTGAGTGTACGTTTAGTGTATGTACGTACCTAGCTATAGCAATACATACAGGGTACAGACAGTGCAAAACGCAGTCGACTACATTGCCGCTGTCTATACGAGAAAAGTTATGCAATTTGATGTCAGTGTTGGAGTGGCCTAGTGGTTAAGATGATGGATTACTAAACTGCGTATTTGGTGGTTCGATTCATCTTGTCTTAACTTTTCTTTCTATTTCTGCAGCGTGCAGTATAAGTAGGTTGCACGCTACAGCGTGCCGCAATAACCAGGTTATAGCACGCTACAAATACACTAAACCAAATTACAACGTATATTGTATAACTCCTTGGCCGATGTACCCTATGCTACAAATGCGCTGCACAAGTTCTTCTGCACGATCCAGCGTGCGTACAAGTACATGTACCGCACGGCACTTGTACGGCTCGCTGAATACTTAAAACCTCAGAAACCCGGGAATCGAACCGACGCCATAAAAACAAACAAATTATAATTCACGACATCTTACCTACTGAGTCACCACTGCTCACACTCACTTGACTAAAAGTTGTCTACTCAAGAAAACTGTACACATGTAAGTATCATGGTGTTGAAGCTAAGCATTGTAATTACTGTATGTATAATATGTGGCATGGAAATAACAAACAAGGCATTTAGCCTTAAATCTGTAGCTTGCAGTGATTTCGTAAGTAAGTTACGGTATTATGTACAAACTTAGCACTGGTTTTAGCAGTATCAGCCGATGGAGCTGTGGCCTAGTGGTTAAGGCGTCTGACTACGACTCAGAAATATGATGTACGTGGGTGCGATTCCCAACAGCTCTGACATTTTTTGCAATTTCATTGATTTAATTTTTAAGTCATATTTAGATTTTAAGTCGTCATACAAGTACTTTATAGCACGATCGAGCCTGTTGTCATACATCTGAATGCGCGCGTGCGGGGAAACCCTCATGCGTGGCACTCGTGCGCTGCGCGCACTCGTGCCACGCACTCGGCGTTTACCTCGCACAGCGTGCGTACAAATACATGAGAGCACGCTAGACCGTGCAACAAAGTATACTTGTATCGGACATGTTTTTTCTTGTTGTGCCACAGCACAACAGGTCTTTAATTTTGATTTTGGCGTTATAACACTAAACTGTGCAAGAAATGTGTCTGTATGCATATTTTACTTCAGCTCAAATGTGTATGTGCGTGTCTCACCTAGAATTACATTGTAAAATTACACTGAAAGGCTGGTAGCTCAGTAGAACACAGCTATCTGCAGTGTAACGCTAACTTGATGGAATTTACAGCTTCAAAAAAGTTAGTTAAGGGACAGAATCGATCCATCTGTCCTCAGAGCATTAATCCAAAGCGCTGCCGTCTGAACTAGTCTTCGGATTGGTTCCGAACTTTCAAATCGGTTCCGGTTCCGGTTCCAGTCGACGAAATCGGTTCCGGTTCCACCCTGTCGGTTCCGGTTCCATTGGTCATTTTTAAATTATAGTTACTAAACACATTATTCTTATCTTCAATAGGCTGTTTATAATTTTGAACGTTCATCTGGCCATCTGGGTACTATTCATATATATACATCAAATTTGTTTCACTTCCAACTCAAACCAAATCAGCGCCAAACTATTGGTGCCGGTTTCGTGAGTCACACATGTACACAGTCCGTTTAGCCGTGTACAGCCCTACGTGTAGGGTTGTTTAAGTTATGAGATTATAAATTAGTTAAAGTTACAGTTAAGTTATTTGCCAAAAATTAAATCAGTTAAGGGGGTAGTGTCGCGAAAGCAGTTTTGCTCATAGGTTGCAAAAAGAAATCTTTTTGCTTTGAACTTGTACGTTCACTGAGAAACTAGTCCAATGCTATACTGTGTTAAATAAGTACTGCCAGACAGTAGACTACCAATATCTACCAATATCTTGAACCAATCACCGATTGTAAGCCAGACATCACACAATAAGGACATGAAAATTCAAAAAATTCAGCCAGATATCAGATTGGCCCTTGTGAACCACACATAACGTGTCGGCGCACAGTTTTTTGCCACAAATAAGAAAAAAGAAAAATGAAGGTTCGTTTTTCTTTTGATTTTAAAATAAGCGTCTAAATTTTTCACAATTTATCATTATTGCTGTGAGTACTTCACTGTTTACGCACAGTTTCACAGTTCAAACAGGTATTACTCCGCAACCACTCAAACAATTTGCACTAAATTTTGTCTGCATAAACTACAACATATGTCCTTTTAGTTTGTGTAAACAAACTAGACAAATAAGTTGATAATTGTGACGAAAAAATCGAATGTGAATAGGTTTTTAAAACGTCATTTTTCCGACTTTGCGACCTCACTGCAAACAGTGTACTGCATCAATTTTAATAAAACTTGGCGAAAATACTTGCCTCAACATATATTTTCAAAATATATAAAGAATGAAGTCTTATTTGTTTCTAAAAATGTTTTACAGTTACGCAAAATCGACTGCTTTCGCGACACTACCCCCTTAAAGTGACAGTTAACTGATAACTTTAACTGATAACTTTAACTGAAATTAATCAGTTATGTGGCAAAATTTTGACAATTTTGGAAATGTTCAGAATTTTGAGGATGTATGAAAAATGCACGTTTTTATTAACTAACATGTGTAACTTACAACTTTACAAATAACTTGCAAGTCCACTAAACCACTTTTATCGAAATGATAAACGTTTTGTTTACACGCACCCGCACGTGTAAAAACCCAATGTATGTGCATTTACAAAAACTTAATTCAGTTGTACTTATTTCATTGTTTTAATTTAAACATGCCCCGTTCTTGCTTTCTAGGTTAGTTTTGCTTTAGTTTTACATGTACCATAATTTAACTTATATGAAATTATCGAGAGTACATAATAGTAAAGAGTATGACAATGACACTCTACCTATTATGCCTTGGGGGTGGGGCTTGCGTTTAATTCAGAGCGCAAAATAGCCATTTTTTACGCTTTTGAAGGGGAATACTTTCATGATTTAAAATGTCATTACATAATGTCTTGAAATGAGAGAGGGTAACCCCCTCAAAACCGTACAAGACCCCGTACTCAACTGATGGGGTATCCCCCTGAGTTCTAGACACTAAGGCATTTCGTTAAGCCCCCTCCCCTTCAGTTAAGTTTAGGGTCCTGAAATGAGGAGTATACTTTTTAATGTGCCCTGAGCAACTATTCGCACTGGCATGTGAAACAAACTTGCATAAATTTGTGTGCTGCTTGCACTCGTTGGTGCGCTTGCGCGTAACAGTGCGTACAAATTGCTGAGTGCACTCTGCATCGTGGTCTAACCTATAAAAAAATTTTTGTGGGGTCCTAATAATGCTACATAATACATGGGACATGCTTATTTTGCATAAAACGGAATTTTCCATAACATAACTCTAAATCATTTTCAGTTTTGCGCATAACTGAAATTATATTTTCAGTTCAGCGTGTTAACTGAAAATAATTTCAGTTAACTGATTTAAATCCGTTTTTGGCGATAACTTCAGTTAAGTTACAGTTAAGTTAACTGCCTTTGTCACCAAATCAGTTAAAGCAAGAGTACATAATAGGATGATGTACTCTTGGTTAAAGTAAAAAGTTTAACTGCTACGCAAAATGTAATCAGTTAAGTTATCAGTTAACTTTAACTGATTACTAAAATAAAAAAAGTAATCAGTTATCAGTTAACTGAAACAACCCTACCTACGTGCAATATTAAAAAACGACACTAATTACAATATACAAATTAGAGTTCGCAACGGGTCGTTTTTTTTGACCCGACCGGACCAGAGATAGCTTCCAACCCGAGCCGACGTATGTAACTTAAGGGGGTAGTGTCGCGAAAGCAGTCGATTTTGCGCGACTATAAAACTTTTTCAGTGAAAAATAGGTCATTGTTCTTTATATATTCTAAAAATATGTTTCAAGGCAAATAATTTCGACAAGTTTCAGCAAAATTGTTACAGCATACAGTTAGCAGTGAAGTCTCAAAGTCGGAAAAATGACGTTTTGAAAACCTATTCACATTCGATAATTTCGTCACAATTAAAAAACTTTTTGTTTAGATTTTTTACACAAAGTAAAAACACATATGCTCTAGTTTATGCACACAAAATTTAGTGCAAATTGCTTGAGTGGTTGTGGAGTAATGCCTGTTTGAACTGTGAAACTGTGCGTAACCTGTAACGTACTCACAGCAAAAATGATAGGGGGGTTGCACACTTGCACCGATTAAGGGACACTATTTTTCCACATGGTCAAAATTCTTTGTTTTTTCCGAAATTTCGCTTTAACTTCGCAAATACGTATCACATGAGCATAATCGACATGTCAAATGAAAGAGCTGCTTTTAGTGCACCTATTTCTCAACCTGGATATTTTAAATTTTGAAATTAAACGACATTTTTATTTGAACAAAGTGAACAGGTTACACTTTTTGCAAATAAGACTAAATAAGGGACAGCTGGTTCCAAATAAGGGACAAAGCATACCAATTAAGGTACAGCAAATATGAAACTGAATAAGGGACGAAATGAGACAATTTAGTTCTAGAAAACAAACATATCAGCTGGGCAAAGTATTAAAAACGTTATCCTGATTAAAACCAAAGTAGCAAAACAAAATTTACAAGACAGAAACACAAAAACAAAATACTTAGGAGGTGGTTAGTGGCCAGCTGAGTCCAAAATTGAGCTCTTATTTGCATATCTACGGGCCCATTCCTCGGATTAAACGGATTGAACTCACTTTATAATATGAGGTTTAGGAATGGCAAAACGGACTAGACGAGTTGAAATAGGCTTTGTAGCTAGCGGCGTAGTCTAAACACATTCCTAAACTACCAGTTGACTAAACGGATTTATCAACATAAGCGTTAGCGCATGCATGTAACGGAGTCAAAAGTTTGCGGGGCTTCTCCGGCTAAATGTTGGGGACTCTCCCCCCCTGATCGACCAAAAATACCCTAAATTTTGCTAAATTTTGTAAAATCTTTCCAAGAAAGGGCCATTTTTTCTAAATTTTGTCCAAATTTTGAGGACCCTGCCCCCCGGCCCCTCGATTTGGGGGGTGCCCCCCATCGCCGCCCGCCCTCATACATGTATTCAATAGCGTAATGTAGTCTTTTTGTCTGACTGAAAAGCGGCACACTAAAAGTTAATTAAGTCCACGTAATCTAGAGAATTTGGAATGACATTTTTAAGCATAATTTTTAAACTGTTTTGTTCGATTAAAATTAATTGTAAAGACAAAAGCTTGGAACAATTGTTTATCATGAGCCTTATGCATGCACGCCTAATTAACCATGCCTAATGGAGTATTATAATAAAAATGCCTTCTAATCAAGGGTTAGATGGCAGTTTTCAACTAAATCTTAAGGGCCAACTGTGCTAATTTTTATTGCAGCAGCAAATTCAAACCGGTTTAAAGATTGTAAGTCTGAGCTTATTCGGTTTAAGCTAATCGGTTACAGTTGAAGTAAGGCTCAGGCGTCAATTTCATTTAAGATTAAAGTAGGCCGAAATGTCAATGTCTTCTATGTAACTTCTTTTAAACTTACTATATAATTTGAAGTTGAAGTTAGGTTATTTTACTTCAAGTTGAAATTAGAGATAAAGTAAGACCTCTAAATTTTTGCAGTTAAAGTTAAAGTAAAACCTCCAACTTTTTCAATTTCAGTTAAAGCTAAAGTTTAACTGAACTTTTTTGCACCAAGTACTTTGCTACTTTGCGGCTACCAGTATACTTTGCGGTCAGCACCTTAACGTAATAAACATTGTAACACCTTTTTACTAAAATTGCTGAAAGTCAAAAATTTGGTCAAATTGACCGCTACAGCATTTTGCTTGGGGTGCCAAAGTGAAACAGTGCATAAAAATTGAACCATAAAATGTTAAATGATACCTCTACGCATATACACTACATACGTTGCAAAAACAATTTTGCTCGAGTGATTATTCAATAAAGCATAGGTCGAATTCATGGAAAATTATCTTTTCAAGGGAGTCATAACTACCAGTTCAGTAGTTCAGTACAGGTACGTAAAGTACAGTAAAATTTATACACCAGTTCTGACCAGTGGCCATCAGAGATAAATCTGACAGCAAGTCTAATAGCCTAGCACGCTGCAATGCACAGTATGTGGATTTATATTCGGATACAAGACAACAATTTCCATTTATAACCGTTTTGGCCAGGGGTTGACGCGGGTCGTGGGTACTGGGTACCCGTGGGTTGGGTTGGGTCGAAAATTTGAGTCGTGGGTCTACCCGCGGGTACCCACTTCAGGCTGCGTGGGTCAACAAATTTTTTTTGACCCGCGAAACCTAAAAAATCACTATGTCGACCTCCAATTTACAGAAATTTGAGTACTGTGTAGTAGTACCATTCGTTTAAGGTACATATGTAGCAATGCAAACGATTTAGGTACAGATGTACACTTTGCAAATGGAAATTATACATGGGCAACAGCTAAAAAACATTTAATTATCAGGTAGGGTTATGTCTATGGAGTGGTGTGTCTAAGTGGGTCGCGGGTCGGGTTTTATGGCGCGGGTTGGGTCGCGGGTTACCCACGAGTGTCGAGCCGCGGGTTGGATTGGGTCGCGGGTCGAACATTCTGACCCGCGTTTACCCCTGGTTTTGACAGCACTGCCCGTATATTTTTCCTGCCGCCGCCTCAGCAGCGGCAGGTCTTTATACTGCTTTTTGGCATAAGCTGGCCACGAAGCAGTTTGTATGATTTACGTGTTCGAATTTTTGTTTGTCAGGGGCTTATTTTTTAAAGTTGCTTACAACTGAATGAAAACTGCAGTACAAATTTTTTTAATGGTAATAAGTTAAAGTTGCATAAGTTATGTATATATTGCTGTAAATGCAAATTTTATTTTTAGTAATCTATGAGGTACAATTTTGAAGTTTTAAGCTATGATGCCCGCTTGGCCATAATTTCGATGTGGTGTGGCGGTGTTGTCATTTTTTTAGCAAAACGTTTACATTATCTAATCCAAAACATAAATTTCGAGCTTAAATTTCCGTCGAGGAAGGGGTGACATGATGTCTGGCATGAATAAATGTTACCAAAACATTACTTAATAATCAACAATGAATTAATAATTTTGTACTAATGAAATTAATTATTAATTAACTATTAATTATCAATAATGAAAGAAGGAAAACTGAGAAACTAAGTGATTGCTTTAAATGACTGCCAATGATTGATACAGGCATATCCACGTCGCAAAATTTTATCCAATTTTGACTTTACCTTGTAATTAAAAACCTATACAATAATAAATAAATAAATAAAGGTGTACATGTGGTGCTCTGGGCGGGGGTTCGCCGAATTGAGATGTCGAAACATTTTTGAAAAAAACTAATAATTATTCTAGAAAAGTACTAATAATTTTACGCGGCAGGGACAAACTTAGTGTAAGTACTGACTGTTGAAAGCTGAAAATTACTAAAAAATTTGCATGAAACTGCTGCTTGTTTATATATACAGTAATAATACACACAGGTGTTGACCATTTATCACTGTTTTGCGTAAACTTGATGAATTTTCGTCAATATATAAGTTATATTTACCATGCGTAATAATGCTATGAGCCATATAATATATACTAGATAAGAAAAATGCCCTGCGGGACGCTGGTAGCATGATAGGTCAATTTTCAATATCGATTTATATCATCCATTATATAAGAACCGAAACTGAAGCTGAAAAATGACCTGTTAAAAGTCTGCAAACTAGAGCATTTTGACTGAGCAATAGGCCCTATTATTGCGGGCACCACGGTTGTATAATTGGGCCTATGGGCTTAGTCTGGGCATACACAGAATGGTGTTAAAAGTTTCGGCCATTCCGGCTAACTTTTGAGGACCCTGCGCCCTTATTGATCAAAATTCGGAAATTTTGAGAAATTTTCGTCGGGTGCCGTTTTTCCACACTTTCGCTCAAATTCATTCGAGGGGGGACCTTTCCCGCAAATCTAGGCAGTGTCTTGATTTCTGGAGGGCTCCTGTGGTGACCTGGTGGTGTGCCGAAACGGGAGGGTGTATCCCCCTGAAATCAAGACATGTCACGACACAGTCACACAGTCAAGACATGTGACAAAAAAAATAAATTCCCCTCCCACAGAAATCAAAAATTAAATTAAATTTTTTCACATTTCTCAGCGAAGCCAAAACCGTTCAATATGAAAATAGGAGAAAAGTTATGGCATGACAAACCACATCGATAGAGCCCATGATAATTAAAAACGGTTCGGCAGATGCTGAGAAAAGTTGGCTGAAAAAAGTAAAAAGAGACGCGAAGTTTTTTGAATTTTTTTAAGATTTATAACTTAATTGAAACTCAATGAATATACTAGCTTTTTGCACCAATTATGTGTTTTTACTATTACCATCAGTGTACTAAATTAGGAGCTTTGGTGTGGACGTAAAACGAAGTTATTTGCCGATTTGTATAGTAAAAAGTCGCATTCAGCTGATTTTATCCTATTATAGGTTTGGCGCTATCGCGCCAAACCTGATATATATATTATATATATATTATATATATTATATATATTATATATATATTATATTATATATATATTAAAACCTGATATATATATTATATATATATTATATATATTATATATATTATATATATATTATATTATATATATATATTATATATATATATATATATATATATATATATATATATATATATATATATACTAATTGAAACAACTAAAACGGCAACTGTCCCTTATTTAGTTTAATTAAAGCTGTCCCTTATTTGGTATAAGATGTCCCCTAATAAGCGCCAGCTGTCCCTAAATTGGTGCATTTTGAAAATTTTAGCCCCAAGTCTTAAAACTTTCGTAAAAAATTTAAATCAAAGTGAAACTAAAAAAACTAAATGCCAAAAGGTAGCTTAATGAATAGGCTTCAAAGTGATATAAAAATGAAAGCGATTAACCAAACATTTTACTTGCGCCACTGAAAAATAAATCCATTTTGAAATCCTTGAAACACGGATTCTTGACTACACGACTGGACGAGCATGTAGGTAATCTCTTGCACCGCCACCCATAAAAAACTGATATTACAAATCCAAGTTTGCAGCGATATAGATAATTGGATGGGCTATCAAGTGATGCCACTCATGTGACATAAATTGACCAATCAAGTCTGCGCCATGCAAAATAAGAAAATCTGTCCCTTATTTGGGATTGTCCCTTAATCGGTGCAACCCCCCTAAATTGTAAAAAATTTAGACACTTATTTTGAAATCAAAAGAAAAACGAACCTTTATTTTTAATTTTTCTTAATTGTGGCAAAAAATTGCGCGTCAAAACATTATATGTATTTCACAAGCTGGCCAATCTGATATCTGGCTTCATTTTTTGAAATTTTATGTCTCTATTGTGTGATGTCTGGCTCACAAATGGTGATTGGTTAAAAATATTGATAGATATTTGTCGTCTAGTGTCTGGCAGTATTTATTTGACACCATATGGCATTTCACTAGTTTCTCAGTGAACGTACAATTTCAAAACAAAAAGCTCTCTTTTTGCAACCTATGAGCAAAACTGCTTTGGCGACACTACCACCTTAACCGAACTTTCCGTATAGCTACTATACAACCTCTCAAACATAAAACGTTCTTGTCAATTTTTTGTTATCAGTTTTTTGTGATATGCAGGTGATCTCCAGTAGTCATTCTGCCACGAAAGCATTAGTTAAAGAAAATGGTCAAAACGGCAAAATTTATCGTCAAAATCGAGGAGTCATACCCAAAAAATTTGACCCAAATTGACCCGCTCAACCCGCGGGTCAGCAAATCTCAAACCCGACCTGACCAGATCCGACCAAACCAAAGTAGGTTCATTATTGTAGATAAAAAGTTGATTGAAATCGACGATCAAAGGCAATCACTATTGTAGACATGCATACGCTTCGATGTAATAAAATTACAAGGAATAGTAAGCCACAGAACTGCAGGGGTCTGGGGGCGGCAGCCTCCAGAAAAAAAATTTGGGGAATTGTTTATTTTTAGGCCAAATTCGGTCAATTGGAGACGTATCAGAAATTTTTTAGGCTGGACGTTTACAAACGCAAGATACTAAACCCCAAGTAGCAGGGGTATGGGGGCGGGAGCCCCCACAAAAAATTGACAATTTTTCGAATATTTTGACCGAATTTGCTCAACTGGAGACGTATCAGCACTTTTTTCCTACAGAAAAATTAAAACAAAAGATGGTAACGTCAAATCAGCAGTGTGCTACACAAGTCAACGTAGCATAAATGTACTTGTGTATACGTGCATAGGCTTTGACGAAAAATAATAACAAAGAATAGTAATGCCCGGTTCATAGTTGTCCGTAAGGGCTGTCCGTGTCCGAGTCCAAGTTTGTGTCCGTAAGAGTAGTTTGATTCACAGTTGTCCGGATGTCCGTAAGAACTTGTCCGTGAGTGTCCGTAAGGGCTGTCCAGTGTCCGGATGTCCGGAAGTCAAGTTGAATTCAGTTCAACTTTTGTCCGTGTCCGTAAGGAATTAGCCAAACAGATTTTAGCCTTATAGTCACGTGTACGTGCGAGCACATAACATTACTCCGCGCATAGTAAAATAATGTGAAATTTGTCGTAATTTTAGCTCAACAGCTTGCTTTTTGTGTGTGCAGAACGTTTTTATTGATTTTTCAAAAGTTGCGCTCACACTCGTCTGCAGCGCAGCAAAAGGTGTTGGTGTTATTTTATATGCATACGCACTGTCCGTAGAGTGTCCGTAGCAGTATGAATTAATGCTGCTGACGTACACGACACGGACAACCTTCCGGACTCGGACACGAACAACTACGGACAGTTCCGCACTACTATGAACTAGGCTTTAGCCAGAGTCGCAGGGGTCTGGGGGCGGCAGCCTCCAGAAAAAAATTTGGGGAAATTTTAGATTTTTCGGCCAAATTTGGTCAATTGGTGACGTAGAAATTTTTTTTGGGCGGGCGATAAAAATCAAAAGGCGGACCCTTATTGACAATTTCTTCAGGATCGATCAAAAGGGAAGGGTCGCGACCCTCGCGACCCCACCCTTACTACACCCCTGAAAACACCTAAAATTACACAACCGTCAGCCCGCTGAGGGTCCGAAAGCTAAAGAATCTGCAAATGTTACACAGTTTTTGAAATTTTCGAATCGTAAGTTTACTGACTGTTATTTTTTGCACAACAAACCAATACAATACAACAAAGTTCTAATTTGATCAATTGGAGACGTATCAGAAATATCCAACTTTGCTCAATCCAATTAAAAGCACATGTTTTTGGTATCAAATGAAAGCCAAAGAACTGAACTTTATTGTGGTAACAATTATTTTAACTAATCTTGAACAAAAATTGCTGAAAAATGACTGTAAACCTGACAAATATTGAAAAATTTAGTATCAAATTTTGAAATTTTATTACTTTCACAGACTGTGCGAGGTCACAACGCGTCTATTCATCCAAAATTTATCAGATTTGGTTGAGTATTTGCTGAGTTACAGCGAATAAAACGGGCCAAAAATGACGTTTTTCAATAGAAAAGTCAAAACTAAAAAAATTCTATAATTTTTGACAGGTATACGCTATAGTTATGTTGTATATATCGTTAGACGCAGAATGGAATGGGCTATCGAATGATATCTAATACATTAGGTTCCTATAATTAGGCGGAAAAAAATCGATTTTATTTGAATTAAAATTTTTAACTTCAAATTTTCCGAAATAATTTAACTTCATGAAAATCTGCATCAAAAATGCTTTCGAATGATATATACATTATGGGGGTTACCTCAAATGACTAAGCTGCTTTTTTTTTTGTTACTATCCGCCACTGTTGGTTAGGGTAATCTTACCCTCTTAACCTGGCATATGGATAGAGCTCGGTTGTGTGTATGGGATTGGTTACCCAAGAACATCACAGACCAAGGTTCCAAGTGTGTGTTAAATTTTTGTGTGCTACATATTATAATTATATTTACAAGCAATTATTAATACATTTTACAAAAATACAGATTACAATCTAAAGTCAAGGTGATTGGGCCTGTTGTCTCCATTGCGTTTGGAAATTATGATCATTTGTGGACAAGTGCAACCAGGTTTAGAAAGCACAGGTGCATCTTAGTTGGTTTGCTGCACTTGTTAGGATGAACTTGTATTGAGCTGTTGGTGATTTGCCTCAATTTTTAATCTAAGCGTATATTCAAGCATCATTTTTTAACCAAACTTTCGCTCACAATCGTTTTGACTCAAATATCGAATCATTATTTCTGAGCAAGCCATCATTGTATTGTGGAGTGTTTTCCAGGTCCTAGCTAGCTTTTATTTATGGTAAGGCGTTAGCCATATCTTGTTCCATTAACACCAATTTCTATGTTTACCTTCGTTCTTCAATGACAATTTTTGAACCATGTGGTCGTAGCCGTAGGTCATTAATTTTTGAGCCGAATTTGGATTGCCTGATTAACCGTCATAAATTTGAGCCTGTGTCTTCTCAAAAGCCATCATTTTTGAGCCAAACGTGCACTTTGTGTTGAGCCATCACTTTCGAGCGAAACTTGTATCTTGCAATGAGCCATCATTTGATACAAACTTGTATTTGTAATGATGAATCATCATTTTTAACTACACTTGTATCTGTGATGAGCCATATTCTTGGGCCAACTTTGTGTATCTTGTGACGAGCTGTCTTTTTTGAGCCAAACTTGCATCTTGTGTTGATGAGCCATTTTTAAGTATATACATCAGCTGTGATCAGCCATCATTCTATGTTCAAGCTTGTATCTTGTGATGCCATATTAATTTCTGAGCCAAACTTGTATCTTGTTATGATCAACCATTAGGTTTGAGCCAAGCTTGTCATCTTGTGATGTCATCATTTCTGAGCCAAACTTGCATCTTGTGATGTCAGCATTTCTGAGCCAAACTTGTATCTTGTCATGATGAACCATTAGGTTTGAGCCAAGCTTGTCATCTTGTGATGTCATCATTTCTGAGCCAAACTTGCATCTTGTGATGTCAGCATTTCTGAGCCAAACTTGTATCTTGTCATGATGAACCATTAGGTTTGAGCCAAGCTTGTCATCTTGTGATGTCATCATTTCTGAGCCAAACTTGTATCTTGTCATGATGAACCATTAGGTTTGAGCCAAGCTTGTCATCTTGTGATGTCATTATTTCTGAGCCAAACTTGTATCTTGTTATGATGAACCATTAGGTTTCAGCAAAGCTTGTCATCTTGTGATGTCATCATTTTTGAGCCAAACTTGTATCTTGTGAC